>CM037158.1:43466363-43756363 GCA_020921065.1 Vaccinium darrowii | reverse complement strand
AACATGAATAATCACATGTGATATTTGCTAAATGAAGGAGATATGCAATAACATATATGGGAACAGACTGAGATGAAACAAAATAACTATAAACAAAGGTTGGATTGAACAATATGCAACAAACAAGGACTGTTTGGAACCAAAATGGATTTGCCCGCTGATCATGATCTGAGCGCTCAAGTGGGCTGGCTTGAGTGCTCAATTGGACCTGAGCGCTCAAGTGGGCTAACTTGAGTGCTTAACTGTTTCCCTCCTTTCCAATCTTTGCTTAGCCTCCGACTTTCAAAAGTTGTTCTGTTTCTTAAGTTTTACCGTATTTTCATGTTCGCAACAACCATTCACAAAGCAAGTGATCTTCAAAACCCCACTTTCAACTCATGATATAAGTAGATCAGAACATAAACAAAACCATCTTAAGACCAAACAGAGAGCAAAACAACCAGAAATGACTTTAAGCTTGTTTGGAGCAAATAATAAGAAGATATGAGAAAGAGGGGACTTGAGCGCTCAGATGGACTTGAGTGCTCAAGTGAGGTCGACTTGAGCTCTCAAGTGATGACTTGAGCCCTCATGCCAACACCTTTTACAACCTTTCATCTTCATTTCTTTCTAAAAAATATGCCTATTAATCCATGTTTATCATGTTTTCAGATGTCTTGTTACCATTTTTGAGAGAAATGAATATCAAAATTATGATTTTTGCCCATCAACAAGACTGATCAGACCTCAAAAAGGTCCCATTTTGGTACCGACATCCATCAAAATGAATAAACAAGACAAAGCATCAATATAATTAGCAAAAGAAGGAAAATAGCAAAATGAACTTGAGTGCTCAGATTGACCTGAGCGCTCATATGGACCTGAGCGCTCAGGTGGGTTTTAAGCCATAATTTTTCAAAATATTTTTCTTGTGATTTTTGACCAAAACAAACCTAAAGTTGGTATGAGAAACCAATTTAAACTTGTTTGGTTCCCTCAGGAAGCAAAAACAGTACAAACATTAAGGTATTTCTACCTTTTAAGCTTGAAATGAGACCTTGGTGTGGGTTTCTAGTGAGAGAAAATTTTATATGGGATTTCTTGGATAGATTGGGACTGGTTTTGGCCTTGATTTGACTAATACATGGTTGGATGGTGAGCTTTGTGTAGAGGGGAAAAATCTGGGTATGCTATTTCCACGCCTCTATGAGATCAACAATATGCACTCTTCGCCGGAACCCTAGCACTGCAAGACAACAAACAGTTAGAGCACCTTTGCCTCTCGTCGGCAAAGGCCCTCCGATGCTTAAGTCAGTATCACGTACTAGGAGGAAACCATAAAACACATAAAGCATGTAAACACGAATTACAGCGTACCTTTCTTCATGGGTATTGCTTCTTATTTATAGATGCAGGGTGCTTGTTGTCTAGAGATCCTACTCACATTAGGAGTCCTTTCCTATACGGGACTTGTTCCATATAGAAACACAATCTTTATTCTACAAGGATTTCTTTCCACGTTAGGAATCCTTGTCATTATCAGAATCCTCTTTACATTAGGATTTACCCCTTATCACGTAAGAGGCTATACTAGATCCTTCTAGAACGACCCACCACCTTATCTCGTAGGCGGTTAGCTCGACAATATACTTGCCTATCCGTATATGATGTTGTCGACCAGATACCTTGCTCGGCAATGACCTTGTGCACCATCTCATGGTGCTGCCACCATCTCATGGTGCTATCCTGTCTGCACACTTGGCCTATCCTGCTTGGCCATAACCTGGGGCACCACCATGTGGTCCCTCGAACTGAGCCACCCTCACGTGGTGTCCAGGCTAAGCACGTGGTTCGTACGTACTTAGGTATTTTCCTATGTAATTGGATTTTACCTCTCCACTTTGAGTACGTTTTTTTTGGATTATTGGGTAGAAACCTAGGGTTTTGATTGCTTTTTGTGAGATCCTTCAAGTAAACATGACTCAAGGTTGGATTTTTGGACAAAGAATGGACTGATTTTGAGTTTTTAAAAGGGGATAATGGACTGGAATTTGAGGTTTGGTGGTGTTTGATGGACTCTCAAGCCATAACCTAGAGCTAGAGAGAGGATTTTGATGAGAGCTTTGGTTGTGTGAGCTTAGATTGATGATCAAAGAGTTGGAAGAGATGAAAGAAGGTCTGGTTATGGGGTGGATGAAGGTAAAGAGAGAGAGAGAGAGAGAGAGAGAGAGAGAGAGAGAGAGAGAGAGACCAATGAAGAAGATGAGGGTCTATTATAGAGAGATTTTGGAGGGGGGAAATGAGGTTCAAAAGTGGGTTAGGGACCTAGAATGTTATTTTAGGCTAATTAGGTAAGGGGAAAACGTGTTTTGGAGGCCAAGGAGCCAAAATATCAGAAGAATCTCATTATTACACTTAAGATACGATTTGCAAGATTTTGCAACTTGGGCTCAACCTGAGCGCTCAGGTCCATATGAGCGCTCAAATGAGTCTGAACTGAGCGCTCAACTCCATTTGAGCACTTAGGTGGTCCAGCAGGCCTCTTTCTTGTTTTGGAAGGTTTTGAGGTGTTTCAATGGGTTCGAGGTCTTCATTCAAGCTTACGTATTGTTCTTGACTTAATCCTCATCATCGGGAATGCTAAGGATTTTCATGGGTTCAAATTGGGGTGTCTACAGGTTTCAATTTAGGGTTTCAGGGTCGATTTGAGGTTGTGGTGGTGTGGTGGTGGTGAGGGGTTGTGGTGGTATGGTGGTGGTTAGGGTTTCGATTTAGGGTTTTGATTTAGGGTTTCATGGTCGATTTAGGGTTGCGGTGGTGTGGTGAGGGTGAGGGGTGGCGATGGTGCGGTTGTTGTGGTGTGGTGAGGGGTTGTGGTGGAGGTGGTGATTTGGGTTTGTGGTGATTGGGTGGTGATCTGGGTTTGTGGCGACTGGGTGGTGTCGTGGTGACTGATGGTGAGGGGTTGTGGACTTGTGGTGGACTGGTGGTAGAGATGAAAGAAAGAATGAAAGAGAGAGAGAGAGAGAGAGTCATTTTCGGTGAACCAGAGGAGAGAGAGAGAGAGAGAGAGAGAGAGAGAGAGAGAGAGCTAGAGAGCCATTTTAGGTTTGAAGAACCCTATAGCATTCTATTTATACCAAGTAACAAATCTAGTGCATCAGTCACACCATATGCCTATGCACTCAACGGTAAAAATTGCCATAAATTTGTACGTTTTAAAACAAAAATACAAACAAAGTAAACGGTTTGGATCATCATAATTGTGTTGCGATTGTGTGGCTAGCGTACATTATCCTATAGCATAATAGCTTGGTTCATAACCAAGTAAGTTCGATGTACAGGATTACAAAGCATGTGCATACTCGATTTCTCGAATGTTCGATCTAAACCATTACAATTTAATATCTTATCAAATCTATCACTTTCCTCGAAAACGGTGGCGATCAAATGTCAGCAACCACCTGATCTGATCACATTCGGTACATCTAAGAGAAATAATGTCCTATAATGCATGACTCGACCGCCATCAGAACAGTTTTTTTCGAATTGGAACCGTCTAGATTGTAAGTGGGAGTGATTATATCTTCCATGCAAAAAATGAAGTGATTTAACTATCGTTAAGTACCTGACCGAAAAAGACAAATTGTCGGTTGATAATGAATCAACGTCCCCGATGAAAGGGCATTCAATACCCGATCGACTTCAAATTTGGCGAGAGTGATTAAAATAGCAAGACAAACAAAGTGAACAGTGTGGATCGTCATAATTGCGTTGTGATCGTGTGGCTAGCGCATATATGCATAATATAATCAACATTTTATACATATTATGTAATTACAAAAATTCAATTTTGACCTATCAATTTAAAAATCAAAATTTTAATTCGTATTATTCAAAAATTCATTTTTTCCCCTTTTTTTTAAAAAAAATTAAATTTATTTTACAATAATGTATTTTTGACTTATTAAGTCAAAATTTAAAATTTTATATTTTTTTGTTATCAAAATTTAATTTTTTTTCCCCCTAATTTGTTTTTTCATTTTTGTTATTCATAAATTCATTTTAAATTTCCCTAATTTTTCCCCTTATTATGGAATTTGGCAACTCAATTTATTCAATAAAAATGTTTTTTGATTTATTAATTAATTTATTTATTCATGGCAAGTCCATTTATTTAATTAAAATTTATTCAAAAATTTGTTTTTATTTTCCCTCATTTTTTTTCCTTCTTATGTAAAGTCCATTTATTTAATTATAATTCTATTTCAAAAATTTATTTTTATTTTCCCTCAATTTTTCCCTTATTATGGCAAGTCAAAATTTAATATTTTTAACTCTCTCTCTCTCTCTCTCTCTCTCTCTCTCTCTCCGTCTCCGTGATATACTAATTTTCTCTTCATTTTAATAGTGGATAGGTAATATAGAAAGTATTGTTAAGAGTGTTGAAAAAAATGTGAATAGGTAAATCACTATTTACTAATATTTTTGGCTCAAGATTTACTGAGATTTTTTGGGATGCCCGTAGGGAACTTAGACTCTAAAATAAATTCAAAAAATTAATGTACCCTTCACATCATGGAAACTTCGGGTGGGCTAGATGCATCCTTTGTTGGGCCACTCATTTTGGACTTTTGCTTAATTTTCTGTATATTGTTTGGATACTGTTTACATATAAAATAAACAAATCCAATAATCAATTGACACATAATCAAAATGCTAAATGTTGGTAATTACTTGTTGACGAAGACACACTAGATTAAAGGGACATATTTGAGTAAATACGATGTCGTATGGTTTCTCAGATTTGAAAAGCAGTTATTGGCAGTTACAAGTCAAGGATAAAATAAAAATTGACTTCGAAGCCATGGTATTAACTGCTAAATACATAAACTCTACGTGTAAACTTGTGAAACAGGCAAATTGGCAGTTAGAACACGTGGAGTGCCTATTGAAAGGCAGTTATTCTTCTTAACATATAATCATTTGAGTTTAGTTCAAGCAACCGTGCAGATTCAAAATCAAAGCTTCTAGAGGAAGAATTAGAAGAATTCAAATTCAAACGTGGAGGAGGGAAGAAACTGTCAATTCAAAGGGTAGAAGTTAGAGTTCGAAGCAAGTCAAGTTCAAATTCATTGAGCGGGAAGTTAAAACTGCAAGCAGCATCTATAAATAGAAGAAATTGAAGAATGAAAAGCTCCGGACAAATCTTCAACAAACAGCTATCAAAAAACTGATGCTTGGTTTGTTCATTGGCAAAGTAGTTTAGGATCTCGAACTTAGTTCGAAGTAGATTAAGAAGTAGATTAGGAAGTAGTTAGGATTAATTTCGATTGTTCTTGTAACAATCACCTGTTCGAAGTTCTTGTATTTGAAGATTGAGACAATTTCGAAGTAAGTTTACCTTTGATTTATCAATCGAAGTATCTTGTTTCTTTGTTGTTCTTTGATTTCCTAAGTATATTGGTTTACATTTCTTCACTTGTTAAGAAAAATCCTATTAGTTGAGGTAATTGAACCAATAAAACACAATCGCCTGATTAGATTTGGTTTTTCCAAAGTTAATCTGAGGGAGGAGATTGAAACTCTCTCTGGCACGCTCGCACACAATTATTTTCCATTGCAAAGAAGTAAAAGAACCAAACACATTTTTTGGCACGCCCAGTGGGATCCCTGAAAGTGATGAATGGCTCCAAAACATAGGAAGCAAGCAGATGATTGTCAGGTTGGCCAAACGCCAAAAGATGAGAATAATGGTAATTCTAAAGAGAATGAACTAGTGGAAGGCCTTCAAACAGGCCCAGAAACTCGTACTGGTCAAGACTTAAATGTGGGAATTGTCCAGACTTCTCGAATGAATACCAGAAATAATAAAACTGTACATGTTGATGACCCAAAGAATCGAGAAATTGGAGGAAGTGTGTCATCTAGTCAGTTTGCTGAAATGATTGCTACATTTAAGGAACTGGCTTAGACCTAGAAGCTTATGTTACAAAAATTGGAAGAGCAATCAGGACTTAGGCATGATCCTTTACCTTCATTTGAGAAAGATAAAAGAGAAGCTAGCACAAGCAAATTTAAGTCAAGGCCTGGAAAGGAGCCTATAAATGTAGATGATATACCAGAATCTTGGTATGAACCTGCAAAGACTTATGATTATCAAACTCCTAAATCTAAGAAAGTGTTTAAACAAAACACTAATGTCCTTTTCGAACTAGACTTTGATGGTTTAAATGAGGATAAGGGTTTTAGGAATAATGATTACGGGTTTGAAGATTATATTCTTACTCCTGGAAATCATTTTAATAAGAAAGATAAGGCTAGTTCGAAAAGACCCAATCCAGAGATTGGAATTCCTAAGTATGCAGGGATACCAGAGATGGGAAGAGTACATGCGAACTACCTTTATGAACCTCTTGCAAAGCAAGAAGGACGTTTCAAGCAACATAGGCCTTTTGATGATCCTTTTCAGAGGTTTACAAAAGATCACATGCCTAGAAATGCTACTTGGGAACCACCTGTTAATTCAAGTATACCTCTAGGGGAACACCCAGCACTTTGAGATGAAATACTAGGCCTCATGCAAGAAGTTTATGGACCTCTAAACCGGGGGGTACAAACCCAAATTTATAGAAAGCCCTATCCGAAATGGATAGATAGACAGTTCGAAGTTCCTAGGGGGTTTAAAATCCCAGATTTTACTTTATTCCATGGAGATGGAAAACAATCAACAACCGAACATATTGCTAGGTTTACAGCTCAGTGTAAAGAATTGGGCAATAGTGGGTTCATTAAGTTGAAATTGTTTTCTAATTCTTTGACAGGAACAGCCTTTGAATGGTACTCTAATTTGACACCAGAGTCAGTTCCAAATTGGCAAAGGATGGAAAAATTATTCCATGCACAGTTTTATCAAACTGAACCTGAAGTCACTATGGCTGATTTAGCAAGATTAAAGCAAAAGCCTGATGAAAAGGCTGCACAATTTATTGCTAGATTTAAAAAGGCTAGAAACAAGTGCAAACTTCAATTACCAGAGGTTGAATTTGTTAGAGTAGCACAAGATGGCTTAAGTAGAGAACTTAGGAAGAAGTTCGATTCTACTGAATTTAGAAATTTGGTCGATTTAACTTACAAAGCTTCTAGATATGAATCTTTGTTAGAAGAAGATGTTGATAGAAATAACTCTTCTTATTCAACCTTTTACAAAGATTCTACTTATGAAATTGATGCTGCTGAAATTATTGAACATGACCCTTATGTGTGTGAATGTTTAGTTCGAAAGGATTCTTCTATAGCACCAAGGACCAATAAGAAAGCAGTTAGCAAAGTATATTCATTTGACGTTTCTAAAGCAGATGAAATTTTTTATTACCTTTTGAAGAAAAAGTTTATCAAACTTCCTGAAAATGTTAAACTTCCAACTTTGGAAGAATCAAAAGGAAAGAATTATTGCAAATGGCATGCTTCTTGGACTCATTCAACTAAGAATTGCAATGTTTTCCGTGAGAGGATTCAAGAGCAAATCAAGAAAGGAAGGATCTTGCTTTCAGAAAAGACTATGGGAATAGATACAGATCCATTTCCAAAGATTGAAGAGGTAACTGCTAATACCAATGTGCCAACTTCTTTGGCTAAAACAGTTCAGGAGTTATGGCAAAACAGGCAAGTTCATGTTGAGATAAACTCTGTACAATTTGGAAAGGGAAAGCCAAAGATTGGCCAACTTCGAAGTGATGATGGGAAGACTTACAGGCAAAATAATGCAACAGGGAGTTCTTCTCAGAAAGGTTTTAAGCAGTCTCATCTTCCCATGCTTGAGGCATCCTTTTTGGAATGTTTGTGCATGGAATGCTGGGCTAATTATTTGATTTTCAAAGACTTGGATCGACAGGGGGTGGATTTCTTTCCAAAAAGGATGGAAAGAATGGCTTTGGATCAAAACAATGAAAGAAAACCCTGGATAAAACCGAGTCATGGAAGAAATGAGAAGCCTTGGTCAGTATCGAAGAGAAATGTATCTTCCAGTCCAGTTCCACCAGCTTCGAAGAGGGATTATCCTCCTTCGAAGAAGGTTAACACTGGAAAGGCTCCAATGGGCCAAGAAAGCGAGGGACAAGGAGAACAGTTCACCTTGGTAAAAGGAGTTCCTGATTGGTTTTTGAAGAAAGTTAAACCAGAACTCTTCCAGGGGTATAAAACCCCTTCTAAAGTTGAAAACAAGATGGTCAAACCTCCAAACACTCCTACTGGTCAATGGGTAGTGGTTAGAGATCCAAAGACCAAAACACCTCAAATGGTTCCTATGTTGACAAGAACTCAGAAGAGGAAACTGCAAATGAGGTATACTAGTTTCCAAATGGAAGAATATGCCTCTAAGGAGAATCATAATGGGGGTGATAAGTTCAACCCAATGTTTAACAGACTTCGAAGAGAAGATTCTGAAGAATCTCTTCGAAGGGGGTTTACTCAATCAGAAAGGGAAACATTGGAAAGTTTAGCTGCAAGAATGGACAGTGAGGTACCTCAAAATAGTCCAGCTTCACCAAATTCCTTGGCAAGCTATCAATATGGTTTATTAGAGGCCATGATAGTGGAACAGGAAGAAGGTGGAGAAATGAATTCGTCTCTTGTTGAAACATTTTCCCCCATGAAAATTTCTACAGCGGAGTTTCCTGAAAAGGTGGATACAATAGAAGATAGATCAGAGTTACCAGTGCAGGAAAAGAAGACTATTCAGTTTGAAACTTTGCCTGAAGTTCAAATTAACATGGTTTCTCCTTCGTTCGATTTTGGACCTTTTGGACCAGACTGCTCACCAGTTCGAAGGGCACTACAACCAACGGTTGCTCCTATGGAAATCATTGATGTATCAAGTGATGAAGAATATATAACCTTACGTATGATAATGGTTGGAATGAAGGTTGGGGAGCCCTGATATCTAAGATTCAAAAGGAAGAAGAAGAGGAAGAGCTTATGATTATGGTTAATGCTATGGAAGAGCCAGAAGTTCCCTCTAAAGAAAGGGCAGTTTTTGTTCCAGAGACAGAAACAGATTCTGAGTATCCTTTGATTGTTGATTTGGATTGTGCTGACATTTTCTATACTTTCAGATCACATTCGAATGATATGAGGCACCATTTGAAACCATTATATATATCTGCATCATTTGATGGGATCTTATTAAATTGAGTTTTGGTCGACAATGGTGCAGCAGTAAACATTTTGCCTTCTAGGACCTTGAAGAAGTTAGGAAAAGAAAAGGTTCGATTGATCCCAACAAGCACATCTATTGCTGGTTTATTGGTGAGAGTAAGAGTCCTAAAGGAATTGTTTCTATCCGCCTGAAAGTTGGCCAAGTAGAAACTGATACAGCCTTCTTTGTGGTAGATACTTTTACAAGTAAGTATAATTCTTTACTTGGCAAGGATTGGATCATGAAGAACCAAGTTTTCGAAGGCATTTTGGGTATTGGAAATGTCAGCCATGGTTAAATTGAGTTTAAGAAGATGAAAGCAAGATTAGGACGAAAATTGGTGATTAATTTTGCCAGTGATCGAGTGCTTTTATAACTTAAAAATATTAAATTTGAAACGATTCAAATTTTGTAAGTGGAGAACGTGGGTGTTAACTGCCCATTATCCGCAAAACCTCCCACAGGGAGCGTAAGAATCAATTATAACTGTATCATTGGAAGTGACGAGAACTACCAATAACTTCTGCTTTGGAAGTTTACAGGAATTCGAAGCGGCAAAAGGCACATTAACACTTATTCAAATTCCTTGAACAAAGATGTTAATGTGGGGGGTATGTTTACATATAAAATTAACAAATCCAATAATCAATTGACACGTAATCAAAATGCCAAATGTTGGTAATTACTTGTTGATGAAGACACACTGGATTAAAGGGACATATTTGAGTAAATACGATGTCGTATGGTTTCTCAGATTTGAAAAGCAGTTTTTGGCAGTTACAAGTCAAGGATAAAATAAAAATTGACTTCAAAGCCATGGTATTAACTGCTAAATACATAAACTCCACGTGTAAACTTGTGAAACAGGCAAATTGGTAGTTAGAACACGTGGAGTGCCTATTGAAAGGCAGTTATTCTTCTTAACATATAATCACTTGAGTTTAGTTCAAGCAACCGTGCAGATTCAAAATCAAAGCTTCTGGAGAAAGAATTAGAAGAATTCAAATTCAGACGTGGAGGAGGGAAGAAACAGCCAATTCGAAGAGTAGAAGTTAGAGTTCGAAGCAAGTCAAGTTCAAATTCATTGAGCGGGAAGTTCAAACTGCAAGCAGCATCTATAAATAGAAGAAATTGAAGAATGAAAACCCCCGGACAAATCTTCAACAAACAGCTATCAAAAAACTGATGCTTGGTTTGTTTATTGGCAAAATAGTTTAGGATCTCGAACTCAGTTCGAAGTAGATTAAGAAGTAATTAGGATTAATTTCGATTGTTCTTGTAACAATCACCTGTTCGAAGTTCTTGTATTCGAAGTTGGAGACAATTTCGAAGTAAGTTTACCTTTGATTTATCAATCGAAGTATCTTGTTTCTTTGTTGTTCTTTGATTTCCTAAGTATATTGGTTTACATTTCTTCACTTGTTAAGAAAAATCCTATTAGTTGAGGTAATTGAACCAATAAAACACAATCGCCTGATTAGATTTGGTTTTTCCAAAGTTAATCTGAGGGAGGAGATTGAAACTCTCTCTGGCACGCTCGCACACAATTATGTTCCATTGCAAAGAAGTAAAAGAACCAAACAGATACGAAGTTCAGAAATGAACCATTAGAAAACGTAAGACAACATAAGAGAATATCTATTTTGTCTAGCATCTCCAACACTCCTTTTCACCGGAAAAGATTTTTGCACCGACCACGTACCGACGGCGTCGCCGACGCCGGTGTGGGTCCCAACCGATCGATCCGAGCTGTTCATCCTTCTCAGAATCAAATTCCGAGTGGGCCTTTGCGGGGATCAAGGCAATCGGTCGGCTGTATGAGCTCGATCCAAAATTGGAGTGGGTAAAATCTGATTACCCTATTATTAGGCATAGCACGTGCCTAATGACCTCACCACGAGATGGTGAGTAGCTTGGCACCACCTGGGGTACACGTGAGCCCTTTGCCGAGCTGGTTTGGCCATGAATAAGGCTAAAATGATTGAATAAATTAAATATATACCAGGATGTGCTAGCTCGGTATAGGTCACAAGGGAATGCCCCTGATATGGCCGAGCTAGCAAAGCTATGAGTAAAGCTTAAATAGCATTCTAGGATACATAGATTCAGCTCGGCGTGAGTAGCTGGGTTATGTACGAGTCATACCGAGCTACGAGGGAGCTCGGCGCCGCCACGAATAAGGCGGTGAGACATTCCAGAATATTCTACAACGGTTCCTTATGAGATAAGGAGCAATCCCGTGAAATAAGGGATCGATATGGGAAGTCCTAATGTGATTAGGAGTATGCCCCATATAGGGAGGAATCCTATATGGAAAGAAAGACCTCTGCCAGACGAGATCTGGTAGGGTATGGGAACTCATCTCTAAATAGGAAAGTCCTATTAGGAAAAGGATTCCTAAAGAGAATAGGAAACAGGGGCACGAGATGCCTAATATGAAGAACATTTGTACCTATAAATACAAGGCAATAACCATGACGAAAGGTACGCTGTGAAACCTATTTTCATACGCATTGTGAGTTGAGCTTTCAAGTACGTGATACTAACTTAGGCATCGGAGGGCCTTTGCCAACGAGAGGCAAAGGTGCTCTAACCCTTTCTCTGTCTTGCAGATCTAGGGTTGATCCAAGGAAGCACGTGATCCAGCGTTACGTGGTTTTTACCCCGTACAATTGGCGCCGTCTGTGGGAAACGATTAACGAAGAAGCTTGATTCCTTCCAACTAAGATCAACAATGGTGCTTTCAGAGCCTCTTCTATGCACCCCACGACGAAAGGATGTGGAAGATGATGGGACCACGCTTGTGTATACTACGAAAAAGAGCACAAGGGTGGACAAGACCCCCTTGATTCTAAGGGCACCACAGAAAAAGCCAGCAACAAAGAGGTTTGACATAGGGAATATCCCTGAGATCCCAAAATTCAGGGATACACGCCTAATACACCATGGTTCTCCAACTGCTAGACGCTCGAAAACTCCCCCAAGGGGTGGGGAAGCTTCCTGCCGACGAGAACGGAGGAGGAGCCCCCCAAGAAGGGATGGTCACAGGCACACAACGAATCGAGAGAGGGAAGATAGCCTTGACAGAAAAGAGCAAGAGGCAGAAGAGTTAGCCCGTGAAGTCACTCGACGGGAACGAGAGATTCAGGACCTAAAAAAGCAGCTTCAGGAGAAAGAAAAAGATTTACGTTCACGGACGAGATCTGTGCATTATGAAGAAAGAGGAAAAGATCGTCACCACGACAACGCCTCCACCGACCGAGCTGCCTCTCCACGAAAAAAGAGAGACAGGAGCGTTTCTGTGGAAAGAAGAGAAAGAAGGAAGCATGCTAGGGACAGATACGAGAGATCTGGATCCAATAAGCATATCCCCGAGCGGCACACAAGGAGGAGGGAGGCCGTCCGAGCTGAGGGAGGTCCTAAAACTGCAAGAGAAGCAGCTAAGGAAGCCCTAGGCCAGATCTCAAAGTCGCCGTTGGCCCATTGGATCCGCGCGGAGAAGACGCCGAGCAGGGTGAAACATTCAGTGTTCATTCCTTACGAGACCAGCACGGATCCTGTGGCTCACATTCAACACTACCAACAGGCCATGTTCATGCATGAGCGAGATGATGCTTTGTTATGCAAGATGTTCCCTTCTAGCCTGGGAAAGGTGGCTCTGAGTTGGTACCACAAACTCCCAGAGGGATCAATCCTATGTTGGGCTCAATTAGCTGAAGAATTCACTGCTCGGTTCTTAACAAGCCGAACAGCTCCTAAGACTTTTGATGCATTGACTTCTATGAGACAAAAGGACGATGAGACACTGCGGCAATACTCCAAACGCTATTGGGAGACTTTCAACGAGATTGAAAATTGCAGTGAGGAGTATGCTCTGGCGACATTCAAGACGAGCTTGCCCATGCATAGTAAGTTACGGGAATCACTTACTATGCATCCAGTGAAAACGGTGGCCAAACTCATGGAAAGAATCCAGGAGCACACACGGGTGGAGGATGACATCCTGCAAGCTGGAGGAAGGATTGTGGCAGGACAACCTCAGCTTCCAGAAAAGAAGCCAATGGAATCAAGGGTGTATAAAAAGGATTACACGACAGGACGGAAAGACTACACTCAGCAAAGGAAAGAAAAAGCTGATCCAGACCCCAAGTCATACTTCAGCGTTATGGCAGCTTTCAACATCCCCATCTATAAGATGTTGTACAGGATCAAGAACGAACAGTGGTTCAGAAGGCCCCCAAAGATGACTGGGAACCCAGAAAAGAGAAGAGCCACTAATCAGCACTGCAGCTACCACAGGGATTGGGGGCACATGACTGAGGACTGCGTAGAGTATAAGAAGTTCCTGGATGAAAAGGTGGCAGAGGGCCATCTTAAAGAATTTTTGGCTGATGGCAAGAATGATGCCGAGCTGGTGGAGGAGTTGGACTACGAGAAAGGTCCAAAGGGGACAATCCATATGATACATGGACTCGTTGCCCCTTATACAAACAATGAGATAAGACACATTCAGAGGGTCAACGGACAAGCGAAACAAGTCATGAAGCTCGGCACGAAGAGGCCAAGGGCAGAAGGGGACATGGAAACCCCAATCACCTTCACTGATGATGACCTAGATGGGGTGACAGTACCCCATAACGACGCATTAGTAATAACCTTACGAATAGGAGAATACGATGTGGAAAAGATTCTCGTTGATCAGGGAGCTAGCACGGAAATAATGTACTACGACACTTTCAAAAGGATGGAGCTTCCAGTCAGCTCATTACAGAAGTGCCTCGTCCCCCTAGTCGGCTTTAGTGCACAAACGGTGTGGCCTATGGGGAAAGTTACACTACCCGTCCGAGCTGGGTCAGTAGTACTAAAAACTGATTTCCTTGTGGTGGACATCCCTTCTTATTATAACGTGATTATAGGGAGAACTTGGATGCACAAAATGAAGGCGGTCTCATCAACTTATCACCAAAAGATCAAGTATCCCGGAGCGGAAGGAATAGAATGCATCAAGGGTAACCAAAAGGTGGCCAATCAGTGTTTCACGATGGTCTTGAAGAAATCCCCAAGGGCCGAGCTGGTACAAACAGTTGAAGTCCCAGACCAACCAACTTTGGAGGACGTCGGAGGCGATCCCACCAAGAAGATGGTGGAAGGGCTGAAGAAAATTCAGATTCAGGAGGATGATGCAGAAAAGTATTTCCTGATGGGCGAGACCCTCTCCGGGCTAGAGGAAAGAAACTTGGTCACTTTTCTTAAGGACCACATCGATGTGTTTGCTTGGACCCCTCAGGAGATGCCTGGGATAGATCCTGAAGTCATCTGCCACCACTTGAACGTGGACCCTCAGCACAGACCAGTTGTGGAGAAGGCAAGGAGGTCGGCACCACAGCACGCAGACGCTGTAATTGAGGAAGTGGAACGTCTACTAGAAGCGGATGCCATACGAGAAGTGAGCTATCCAGATTGGTTGGCCAACGCAGTTGTAGTCAAGAAAAAGAATGGAAAGTGGAGGGTATGTGTGGACTTCACAAGCCTCAACAAAGCATGCCCCAAAGATAGCTTCCCACTTCCCAGAATTGATCAACTTGTGGATGCTACATCAAGTTATGAGAGGATGAGTTTTCTTGACGCATATCGAGGATACCATCAGATAGCTAAATACGAGCTCGACCAGGAAAAGACATCCTTTATCTCCCCCAGAGGGCTCTACTGTTATAAGGTCATGCCGTTTGGACTAAGGAATGCTGGGGCAACCTATCAGAGACTGGTTACTAAGATGTTCAAGGAACAGCTCGACAAGACTATGGAGGTCTACATCGACGATATGGTAGTCAAAAGCCAGCTGCGGCCTGATCACCTTGCCAATCTAGAGGTGACCTTCAACGTTCTCCGGAAGTACAAACTAAAGTTAAACGCTTCCAAATGTGCCTTTGGGGTCAGCTCGGGGAAATTTCTTGCGCACCTGGTAACCAAGAGAGGGATTGAAGCCAAGCCAGATCAAATAGCGGCTCTGCAAGGCCTTCAAAGCCCAAAAACCACGAAGGAGGTCCAAAGGCTGACAGGGATGGCAGCAGCTCTTAATCGATTCATCAGCAAGTCCTCAGACCGCTGCAGACCTTTCTTTCAACTTCTGAAGAAGAGAGAAGGCTACGAGTAGGGAGTCGAGCAGGAACGGGCTTTCCAGGAGTTAAAAAGCTACCTATCATCACCACCCTTGCTCTCTACTCCAGAAGCTGGGGAGCGGTTGATATTATACTTAGAAGTATCTGATCATGCGGTCAGCTCGGTCCTCCTACGAATAAAGGGGACGGAGCAGGCTCCAATTTATTTCGTGAGCAAGACATTGTTAGAAGCTGAGACACGTTATCTACCACTGAAGAAATTGGTATACGCCCTCATTATTGCTTCAAGAAAATTGCCTCACTATTTTTTGCAGCACCCCATCACCGTGTTCACCGAGTATCCACTAAGAGCCTTGCTCAGGAAGGCAGATTTCTCTGGAAGAATCTCCAAGTGGTCAATAGAGCTGAGTCAGTTCGACCTCGATTATCAGCCCAGGACAGCAATCAAGGGGCAGGTCTTAGCTGATTTCATAGCCGAGTTTAGTCCAACAGTGGCTCCGCCACCACCAGATCTCCACGAGAAGGAGCAAGTCAGTAATCCCGGGCCGCCAACGAGAATGGCCGACCTGGATTCAGACGAATGGAGGCTTTACGTCGACGGGTCAGCTTGCAACAAAGGATCTGGAGCAGGGGTTGTGCTTTTCTCTCCAGAAGGATTGATCATGGAGCATGCACTACGGCTGGGGTTTAGTGCCACAAACAATGTAGCAGAATATGAGGCTTTACTAGCTGGACTGAGAAGTGCTCTGGAGCTCAAGGTACATAAATTACGAATATTTTGTGACTCCCAACTAGTTGTTAACCAGCTTTCAGGAGAATATGCTACGAAAAGCGAAAAGATGGCTGCGTACTCAGAAGCTGCCAAGGATTTGCTGGACAAGTTTGATAGGATCCATATCCAGCAAATCAGCTCGGGTCAGAATGCACATGCAGACTCACTGGCCTGTCTTGGGTCAGCGGTCAAGACGGAGTATCGCCGCATAGTTACAGTAGACTATCTGGGCGAACCAAGCATTGGCCGAGCCATAGAAGTCGTGATGGAAACAGAGCTTGGGCCGAGCTGGATGGACCCAATAGTGGCATACCTACGAGATGGGACCTTGCCAGAGGATAAGAGGGAAGCACACAAAGTCAAAACCAAGTCAGCACGTTTTTGGCTCTCTCCAGAAGGTAAGCTTTCTAGAAAGTCTTTCCTTGGCCCATATTTATTATGTGTACACCCAGCCCTTGTTCAAAAGTTTCTCCACAAAATCCACGATGGAACTTGTGGGGGACACACTGGTGGGAGATCCATAGCCCACCGAGCAATATCCCAGGGGTACTGGTGGCCATACATGCAAGAGGATGCAAAGGCCTTTGTCAAGACATGTGAAAAATGTCAGAAGTTTTCCCCTCTTATCCGAGCTCCAGCGCAGGATCTGTTGCCTCTGACCAGTCCATGGCCATTTGCCCAGTGGGGATTGGACATTGTAGGTCCTCTCCCTATGGCAACAGGGAAACGAAAGTTCCTGGTTATTGGCACTGACTACTTCACTAAATGGATAGAAGGGGAAGCTCTTGCCAAAATCACAGAAGCTATGGTAGAAAAGTTTGTCTGGAACAAGATAATCACCAGGTTTGGGATACCCTACTCTATTATCTCAGATAACGGGTCCCAGTTCGGCAAGAGGTTCAAAGCCTTCTGTGCTCAGTACGGCATCAGAAATTATTACTCGACCCCTGCCTACCCGCAGAGCAATGGCCAGGCAGAAGCCTCCAACAAGACTATCCTGAAGAGTCTCAAGAAGAGATTGGAAAAGAAGAAGGGAAAATGGCCAGATGAGCTTCCAGCCGTGCTTTGGGCTTACAGGACCACCCCACGGCGATCTACGGGAGAAACGCCGTACTCCTTGGCCTACGGAACAGAGGCAGTAATTCCCCTAGAGGTTGGTTTGCCGACCATTCGCACTACTCTGGTGGAGTCAGGGGGCAACGATAAAGCCCTGGCCGAGCAGCTAAACCTCGCCGAGGAAAAGAGAGAGCGGGCACTCATTACCTTAGCAGCATACCAAGAGCAGCTACGAAGGAGCTACAATAAGAAGGTGCAGCCAAGAGAATTTAAAGTTGGTGACCTAGTCCTGAGGAAGGTCTTGGCCAACACCAAGGTGTCCACAGACGGAAAGCTTGGACCGAACTGGGAAGGCCCATACAAGATTGTGGGGATCGCTGGCATTGGGGCCTACCGCTTGGCCGACCTGGATGGGAACCCAGTCCCACGACCATGGAATATCCAGAACCTTAGAAAATTCTTCCAGTAATTTGTTTGTGTGATTACGAATACAATCACATTTCTTTTAATAAATTCGCATTTGTTTTTAGTTGGGATTACGAGTAAAATCACCAACATTAGTTATTCAGATTTTTTGATATTTCTAGCATTAATAAAATGTTATCATGATTTTGGTTAATATGAACCACAATTTCCACTTCAAAATTTGGATTCCTATTGGGGAGCAGAGGATGTGTATATCAACAGTGAATATGTGTATTTGCAACGAATATTGCACGAAAAGATCCTAAGTATGAAAAA
The DNA here is from genome assembly GCA_020921065.1 of Vaccinium darrowii. NCBI lineage: Eukaryota > Viridiplantae > Streptophyta > Magnoliopsida > Ericales > Ericaceae > Vaccinium > Vaccinium darrowii. The sequence continues at coordinate 43,738,500 of CM037158.1, read as the reverse complement.
ACTTAGGGTTTTTGCAACGAATATTGCACGAAAAGATCCTAAGTATGAAGAAACTTAGGGTTTTTGCAACGAATATTGCACAAAAAGATTCTTAGTATGAAGAAACTTAGTTTGCAACGGGTATTGCAACAAAATGCTAAGTATGAAGAAACTTAGTGTTTACAACAAAATACTAAGTATGAAGAAACTTAGTATTATGAATTACTAAGTATGAAGAAACTTAGTATTATGAATTGCTAAGTATGAAGAGCCTTAGTCTAAAAACGAGTAGTATGAAGAAACTCAGCTCGGCGGACAAATATTGCAACAAAGGGCAAGAAAAATCCCTAAAACGCAGAATTAAAGAATGGAAATGTCACCAGGCCACATATGGCCAAAACCGGTCACCCAGGACCAACTAACAGCAAAACCAAAAAAAAAAAAGTGAAGTACGAGCATAGCGAACCAAAGTACTGAACGGGCCACAAACGGCCGAGTAAAGACCACGCAGGGCCAGGGAAAGAGTTTCAGAAAATAGTAAAAGGCATCAAGCCTCTTCACTGTGCTCATTTGCAACAGTGGCAGCATTTGGATTAACAGCATTACTCGCAGCAGAGCCATCAGCAGCACCAGTCTCGTCAATCTGAGGTGGCTCAACAAGGGCTTCCGAGTTAGGCAGAGCACCGGCATCCAGATCGACTTCGGCAGCGTTAGCACCACTTGGAAGTTCCATATCTATCCAGAGAGGGGAGGTGGGATCCACACCAAGCTTGGTAAGGCATCTTTTCCACGCCGCCCCCCAAATAGCATCCTGAACAGCGGGCATCTGGGCCTTGTAGTTTTCTGTGACCTCCAGGACGGCTCTGTCGTACTCCGCCTCCGCCTTGGCCTCTGCCGCAGTTAACTGATCGCTTAGGCCATGCTCCACTTCCTCCGACCTCTTCCTCAAATCAGCAAGCTCCCCTTTCAGCGTCTCCACCTCAGCTCGGGCTTCCTTTAGAGACTGAGAAGACTGAGCATTCTCCTTTTCGGCTTTGTCCGCCCTTTTCTGTTCCTTCTTCAGTTCTTTCTCGACCTCTTTTGCTCGGTCGAAACCGGCAGAGGCCTTCTGCATAATCTACAATTTGCAAAAGGCATAGCTAAAGGCAGGAAGGCAAAGAAGAAATTCGGTATTCAAAAACATAGCGGAAATCAAACTTCTTACCTTAACGCTTGACTGAAAGATAGACTTCATCAAGGTATCATATGAACTACCTCTCTCTCTTTCCATGTCAAGTGGGAGAAGGGCAGCTCTAGATACGCCGAATGCCACCTCGGTGGAAGAAATCTTGTCAGTCGAGCAGAGGGGGGTACCATCAGGGCGGACCAGGGGAGGCTCCCATGGCTGCACCAAAGGGGGAGAGTCAACGAGAGGCTAGTTTGAGCCCATGCTCCCTGTCCTTCGCCTCTGAGGGGGAGGTTGATCATCAGAAGTACCGTCAACTGGCCTCTTCTCCCTCTGTCGCTCGGATAGAGGAGAGGGTGCCTCAGGAGGAGTGATAGCACTGGCAGAGGGCGGAGCACGGGAAGCCCCGCCCAAGCTGAGGGTGTCCAGGAGATTGATCGGCTGACGAGGCATTTCTTCGCGAATGGGAGAGGGAGAGTAGCCTGGTGAATCGTCCGAATCTGTAAGACGGTCTGATTGCTCGGCCAAAGATCGGACGAGCCCGCGATGGTCGAACCCACCAGCTTCTTCTTCTTCTTCTTCTTCTTCTTCTTCTTCTTCTTCAAAGACTCTCCCGGACGTGCTGGGCTCTTGGTCGACTCGAACGAGGATCGGGATGGCAGTTGGGATCTCCTCGATATGAGCAAAAGTCACCTGCTGCTGGAGGTCTACTTGGGCTCTAGAGCGTGCAGATCCCCTTCTAGCTCGGCCCCGGCGAGCACGGGTCCTCTCTCGGTCGGAGGGTCAGCCTGTGATGGTCAATGGGACAGCTGGCGGCCAGGGATGTCTTGAACGCGGCTTGCCGTTTCTGCGAATTCCTCCCCAATAAGACGGAGTGTAGCCGAGCAGAATGTGAGCGGAACGGCCGAGTCCAACTGGAGTTGGAGGAAAACCGTCAAAGTAGAGAGCTCTGGCGATATCCTCACAGTGGAGTTTGCCGTGTATCAAACGTCCACTGTGATTAAGATTGTCTGCTGCAAAACAGACATTATAAGAAGATGATAAGCTATAAGTGTTGGAAGAATAAAAAGTAAGACAGCTCGGGAGGAAATACTAACGTAGTCTGCCTGTTGCAGTAGGGCAGCCGAAGCCAATGGGCCTCCCCTCGGCATCTCTGGGCTCCCAGTTGCTGGTGACTATGAGGTAGTCATCTGCCTCTCCCTTTAAGGAATTGGGCAGGTCGGTAATGAGCTTTTGATTAGGGTCCCTGGCCTTGAAGTAGTAATTGTTATCATTTGTAGGGACTACGCTATACAGGTAATGTAAGTCCCACCAGTCAAGATGTAGGCCGAGCAGCCTGTTTAGGGCAATGGTGCCCATAACTACCCTAACGAAATTAGGGCAGAGCTGCATAGGGTTCAGCTGGCACCTGTAGCAGACTTTTCTGAAAAAGGGGTGTAAGGGGAATCTCAGGTCGCCCTCTACTATGAAGATTAAAGGGATGTGGATTTTAAGTTCATCCTGACCTTCCTCCTCTAAGTCTTCAGACCCATTCAGCCGGAATTGAACATCGGCGGGGATCTCATAGGTCCTACGGAATTCTATCACTTTTTCTGGGGTATCAAGAAGGGTTCTATGCCTACCCATTTCTGATAAATTAAGGTTTTCACAGGTTAAACCCAGAAGAACAAGGAGTTGAACAGGCAACAGTGAAACACGAAAAGGGAGAGTAAATCCAAAAGGGGGGAACTTACGTGAGAGGGATAGCCCTAGTAAGACCGATTTCCGACGTGAACGGAAGGAGATTTTCCGGCGAAAATCAGAGGTAGGGTTGAAGTTGCAGGGAGCTTGGACGTCGTTGATGGCGGATATATTCTTCTCTCTCTTCTTCGCTTTCGACAAAGTTATGAAGTGAAAGAGGAGAGGAAGGGGTTTTAGGCTTTGGAGGGTTTTGGGGGGAAAAATAATAAATATCCCGCCCGAAACCCCATGAAAATGGAATGTGACGCGTGTAAAACGTCAGCAGAATCGTCCTTCGGGCTTATCCGAGCCACCAACGGGTCATTTCGCATTAAAAGCAGTGACAGCTTTGCCACCCACGTGGAGGGGAGGCATACAAAGGATACGTCGAGAACCGTTGAAGCTCTGCACGCTACTGACGCATAACAGTAGCGGCAGAGCTGGGGAGCAATTGGAGTGGGTAAAATCTGATTACCCTATTATTAGGCATAGCACGTGCCTAATGACCTCACCACGAGATGGTGAGTAGCTTGGCACCACCTGGGGTACACGTGAGCCCTTTGCCGAGCTGGTTTGGCCATGAATAAGGCTAAAATGATTGAATAAATTAAATATATACCAGGATGTGCTAGCTCAGTATAGGTCACAAGGAAATGTCCCTGATATGGCCGAGCTAGCAAAGCTATGAGTAAAGCTTAAATAGCATTCTAGGATACATAGATTCAGCTCGGCGTGAGTAGCTGGGTTATGTACGAGTCATACCGAGCTACGAGGGAGCTCGGCGCTGCCACGAATAAGGCGGTGAGACATTCCAGAATATTCTACAACAGTTCCTTATGAGATAAGGAGCAATCCCGTGAAATAAGGGATCGATATGGGAAGTCCTAATGTGATTAGGAGTATGCCCCATATAGGGAGGAATCCGATATGGAAAGAAAGACCTCTGCCAGACGAGATCTGGTAGGGTATGGGAACTCATCTCTAAATAGGAAAGTCCTATTAGGAAAAGGATTCCTAAAGAGAATAGGAAACAGGGGCACGAGATGCCTAATATGAAGAACATTTGTACCTATAAATACAAGACAATAACCATGACGAAAGGTACGCTGTGAAACCTATTTTCATACGCATTGTGAGTTAAGCTTTCAAGTACGTGATACTAACTTAGGCATCGGAGGGCCTTTGCCAACGAGAGGCAAATGTGCTCTAACCCTTTCTCTGTCTTGCAGATCTAGGGTTGATCCAAGGAAGCACGTGATCCAGCGTTACGTGGTTTTTACCCCGTACAAAAATCACCCCCATTTCATTCAAAATTTTGGATGAAATGGAGGTGATTTTGGATCGAGCTCATATATCCATCCGATTGCCTCGATTCTCACGTGAGCCCATTCGGAATTTGATTCTGAGAAGAATGAACGGCTCGGATCGACCGTTTGGGACCCACACCGGTGTCGGCAATACCGTCGGTACGTGATCGGTGCATGGTGGTCGGTGCACATAGAAGGTCTCTTCCCTTTTCACGATGTCCATTGCTTGTTAACCACTCTCTAGCGATACCGATGTCCATTGCTTGTTAACGCAGCTGTACACCACTTTCTAGCAACCATGATTTGCGAATTTGAGAACAGAAGAGTTTGACAGGACATCGCTCTCTAGACGTGGTCCACGCATCTGGCCGACATTATTGTTTAGTATTTACTAAATAAAATGTGAAACAGCACGTGTTTACATAGAATAATGATAAAGAAAAAAAAAATAGTAAAAAAATCAATCAGTCGGAAGGTGCAATGAAGACGCCAAAAGCCCCATAAATTTCTCGTGTGCTTTTTCACCACCACCACCCAACTACAGACGGAATTGAGGGCCCTATAGTGAGTGAGTGATCTCACTATATGCGTATAGTGAACTCTCTCGGTTGTCCAATTCAAGATTAATGGTTCGGATCGTTTTACACTTTAAAGAGCATTTTTACATTTACTTTAACTCCAATTTATCCGGACCGTGGATCTCAGATCGGACGGCCCAGAGAACTTAGTACACGCATGTAGTGAGTTCACTCACTACAGACCTGACTATGGGCCACACGGAAACCTCTAGAAAATGTGCTGATTGCTCTCAGGAACCTACTTTTGGGTTCTTCATGAGTGATCTAAACCGTTCTCTTATCTTAAAATAATTTTTTGAATGGTCACACAAGAAATCAGCTCAATTCAGCATGAGGGAAATTTTGGACCAACAACTTCAGTAGTGTTTCTTGTACTTTTCTTTTGAACATTTACGTTTTTATGTATAAGTTTATTGGACATTAATTATAAAGCTCTTTTTGTCTTATCGATAGTAGTTTACTAAATTTTGGTTAGCCCAGGATAGATTAATGTCCTGACTCCGTCCTCAGCGATAAAGATAGACATAGCAAAGGTTTTTGTACTAAGAATGTACATAGCGGCCCATGGGCCCATTTTTAGGTCCCACAAGAATAGTCTGAACTGTTCAATGGTTTTAAAATGATTTTTTGAGTGTTTCGTAAAAAAATCAGCTTAATTGGACATGCGTAAGTCTGCGATCTAATTTCTCAAATTTTCATTCTATAGTTATGATCCAATATCTCAATTCTGAATGAAAATTTGAGATATTAGATCACCTACTCACTCGTGTCCAATTGAGTTGATTTTTTACAAAGACGCTCTAAACATTATTAAATGGTTTGAATTATTCATATGAACACAAAAGTAGGTCCATAGGCGTACATTGTACAATTTCTTCGGTTCGGTCCCTCAAGCATGGTCGAATGAAGAGAGAGAGAGAGAGGAGATAATATTAGTCGAAGGGTCTTGCTAACGTGTGTCCATTAGGCACATGTTAAACACACTTACAAACAAAATAAACACACTCTAATACACTTTTTACACTTTTCAATACAATTTCATATATTGCTATATACATTTGATATATTTCAATATACTTTATCAACATTAACGTGTGCCTATTGGGCACACGTTGACAAATTCCTTAGGTAAATGGTCGCGGTGACGTATTGGAAACTTTGACCCACGCACATTTTAACAATCCCATAACAAAAACGTGGGATTTGTAAAAGAATCTCAATGCCGTGTTCGATCGGGGTTTTGTAAAACGTATTGGAAACTTTGCCCACGCACATTAGCCGCGTTTTCCAACATTTGCTTTGACTGAAAAAAGGTGGGACGGCAACTAGTGAAACAGCCTCTTCGGATGTGACCATAAAAGTTCCGACCTGCTGTGAAATGTTTGGTTCAAGTCATACCTACTATTCCGAAGGATAGGTCATTTACTGAATGGACAAATGGTCTTCCACATTAATTCTGCAGTTGACGAGACTCAAATTTTATCGAATCGTGTATTGAAGGGAGGAGCATGTAAGCTTACTCTCACCCTTGTCATCTAAGGGCATGTCCAATCGTGGAGTTAAAAGTGTAATGTTACATGACACTAAAGTTTAAAAAATGGATCTTATTTTTATGTTGTTATGACAAAATGTGTTATTAACGTAAGGATTCCTGCGATGGTATTATTCGAGTGTTGTTAAAATGTAAAACATACGCAGATATACCTACACGTATATTACAAGAAATTTCACATGAGGGCTCCCTTAAATTGTTACGGTGCAGGATTTTCGTTTCTGGATCGAATTTCGACTATCTGATACGTTACATATGTTTAAAACGTGTTTTTAAGGTCAAACATATACAAATTTATCGAAAACTGCTCGGATCAAGCCCTTCAAAATATTTTTTTTGACGAATCCTCGCACAGACCCTTACAAACACGTTTTAAACACATTTAACGGTTCGGATCGTGAAAATTCAATCAGGAAACAAAAGTCCCACACCGTGGAGTTTAAGGGAGCCCTTGGGAGAAATGCACATACAGTCATGATCTCTTGAGGACTCCTTTATGGATCCCTCCGTGCGAACCACCCCTGTTTTAGGCTTTTCGGACCAAATTTTGACGATCCAAACCACTCAATATGTTTAAAACCTGTTTTCCAGGGCTAACACAAGGAATCACCCAATATATATATATATATATAGACAAATTTTCTAGTAAGGACCTCCCATAAATAAGAAAAAATGTAATTTTTTTACTTTAAAAATTATTTTTGGGAAATCGGAACCGTCAAATGTGTTTAAAAGATGTTTTCAAGGATTGGAAATCTTCAAAAAAAAAAAAAAAACGGGAAGGGCTTGATCCAAGCAGTTTTACAGTTTTGCGATCCTCACCTTTTCGAGCCAAATTTTGACGATCCGAACCGCTCAATGTTTTTAAAATGCATTTTTAAGGGCCTACGCGGAGATTCGGCAAAACAAAATACCCGAAAGGGCTTGATCCATACAGTTTTCGGTAAAACTGTACATATGTACAGTTTTACCGAAAACTGTATGGATCAAGCCCTACCGGGTATTTTTTTTGAAGATTTCCAGCGTGGACCTTGGAAAATGCATTTTAAAAACATTGAGCGGTTCGGATCATCAAAATTTGGCTCGGAAAGGTGAAAAAAGGGGTGGTCCACACCAAATTTTGGTTAAGGGATCCCTTATTAGATCATTATCCATATATATATATATATATATATATATATATATATATATATATATTCCGAAAGAGTTTCATCCGAGTAATTTTTTATAATAACCGTACATATACAGTTTATCGAAAACTGCTAGGATGAAGCCCTTTCGGTTATTTTTTTTTGGCAATTCCCAGTGGTGACCTTTAAATACACGTTTTAAACACATTAGGCAGTTCGGATCGTCGAGATTTGACCCCGATCCATGAGCTTCGCACGGAATTTCTGTGAGGGAGTCCTCATTAGATCATGACTTTTCTCAAATTTTCTCTTTTTTTTTCTTCTCTCTCTCTCCCTCCTTCATGTCCTGGCTTTTCTCTTCTTTTTTTTTTCTTCTCTCTGTCTCTCTCTCTCTCTCTCTCCACCCTATTCCTGACAGTTAGCTGACCCCTTTTCTCTCTCTCCTCCAACTCTCTCTATGTCCAGGACCAAGTGTTTAGTCCTCGAAAAGAAACCCGTAAAAACACCCAGGAAAAGCGTCTGACGGGTTTTTAAACAATGTACCAGGTAGATTTCACTTATTAGATGCATTTTCTAGGAATTTTTATGGGTTTCTTTTATGAAATTGTACCAGACCTCCTCTCCCCCCTCCCACTTGCGGAGTTAACCGTACTACTCCAGTTATCTGTAGTAGTAGGACTGCTAGTAAACAAAATGTTTGTGAAATTGAATAGTCATGCCAACATTTTTTAAATAATAAATGTTAAAAACACGTGTAAAACTGCTGAAGAAATCGCCCAAATATATATATTCGGAAGGGTTTCATCCGATAAGTTTTTCATAATAACCGTACATATACAGTTTATTGAAAACTGCTCGGATGAAGCCCTTCCAGGTATTTTTTTTAGCCATTCCTAGCGGTGACTCTTAAAAATACGTTTTAAACACATTGAGTAATTCGGATCGTCGAGATTTGACCCCAATCCATGAGGTCGTCACAGAATTTCCGTGAGAGAGTCCTCATTAGATCATGACTTTTCTCAAATTTTTTCTCTCTCTCCCTCCCTCATGTCTTGACTTCTCTCTCTCTCTCTCTCTCTCCCCCCCAACAAATTCCTGACAATCGGCTGACCCCTTTTCTCTCTCCCCTCCAACTCTCTCTATCTCCAGGACCAAGGAAAATATTTGGTCCTCGAAAAGAAACCGTAAAAACACCCAAAAAAAGTGTTTCAGCAGATTTTAAATAGTGCACTAAGTAGATTTCACCCATTGGATATATTTTCGGATATATTTTCTAGGAGTTTGGGGTTTTTTAACCGTACTACTCCAGTCATCAATTGTAGTAGGACTGCTCGTAAACAAAACGTGTTTGAAATTGAATAGTCATGCCGACATGTTTAATTAATAAATGTGAAAAACACGTGTGTAAAACTGCTGAAGAAAAAAACAAAACGAGAAAAAATTCATTCAACCACTTGTTGGAGAGAGCAATTTTAAACAAAGTTGCTCTCCTTGTTGGAAGGTGCAAGGAAGACGCCCAAAAGCCCCGTATATTCCTCGTGTGCTTTTCTACGACCCAACAAATACTCCCCTCCTCCAATTTACAAACAAGAGAGACTCACCCCCAAACCTTTCTTTAGGTTTATTTTATTTTATTTTATTTTATTTTTTTCTCTCCTCTCTCTTCTTTGTTTAGTAGTAAGACTTAAGAAAATGAGTGTTTAAAAAGACGTCAGTAAAATACTGTTTACTAATATTTTTAGCTCAAGATTTATTGAGGATTGTTGGGATGTTCTAATACCAGGCCCGGCCCTGAGATTGTCGTGGTCTCAGACCATACTATAAATCAGGGCCCTATATTTTTCTTAAAAAAAAAAATTAAAGAACCAACATTAAATTCAAATGATAGATATTATGTTCCATGTTTTGTCTTTTTTTGTAATTCTTGTCGTCATGTCAATAAAAAATAGTTCTCGGTCATAATTAATATTGGCACTCCCATTTTCTCTATTGACACTCCTTATTTTGTCTTTATTTACAAAGTGCGGAATAATTTTACCTAATATAGACAAAAAAAAAAAAAAGAGTGCTAATAAATTAAAGGAAAGTACTCATATCCACTTCCCATAATAAAAATAAAAAGGTTAGAAAAGGGAAGAGAAGGTTTATTAGCATTTTACCTTGGCTTGACAAACTACTAGCAATAGCATTAGAAAAGGTAAAAGCGCATGTGACTGGAAATTGAACTCTGGTATTTGCCATGGAAAACAAAACTCTTACCGCTGGGCCAAGTACTCCTCTGGTAGCTGAAGAGCTATATTTTACATTTATTACTTGCAATGGTATATATAGCTAATTGGGGCCCCAATTTTGGGCCAAATTTTGGTGGCCCCAGACCCAGGCCTACTGGGCCAATGCCCAGGGCCGGGCCTGTCTAATACCCTCAGCCATACAAAAAAGGAGGAAATTCAAAGTGAGTTCACATGAGCTAAGGGTACCTACAACGGGTTCCCTAAAAATTACTCTTAAGTTGTATATATTCTAAGGTATCCACATAAGCATAATTGACGTCCACTTCTCACTCCTAAAGTTTGCTAAATTTAGAGAAAATGTGTGCACTCAATGAGCTAGTAAGAACATTATCTATTTTGTGGAAAAAAATTCAAAAAGTGTCGAACTCATACTTTGATAATTCATATTAAAAAAATGTTCTACTTCCTCCTTGAAAATTTTCATATTAAAAAATAATTCAAAGGCTTTGGATACCACTTGAAGTTAGCTACAAGGCTATTTAAATTTAACTAATGTGGTAAGAGCCAAGATTCTGAGCCACCTTTACGAGTTTGTATATATGGGGAGTTCATTGAAGATAATAATTGAGCACATGGCTACGTAAATATTAGAAATCTCACTTGGGAGCCATTTTGAGAGCTAACTGTGAATGCCCTAAAATATTAGGCGAACCCTCGCGGTGAACCCTCGCGGTGACTTGTTGGAGACATTGAACCCACTCGCATGAACCATCCCAAACACAAAAAAAACGTGGGCTTTAGTATAAAATGAAGCCTTTTCCACTCGTGCTGTTTTCTCTACATGCGTCTTTGTGGAGATACCGCATTTGCACTCTGCTGTTGGTTGTCCCCAGTTTTGGCAATAAAAAATGGCCGAAGATCACACCCAACGGCCTTCTCAACCAATTGTTAACGGTAATCTATTCCGTCCGTCCTAAATTGCTTCGTGAAGAATTGTGCAATTCTGAATCAGAAAAGAGTTTTATTCATTGCGTGCTGCTAAATAATCTAATGAAGGTTTTTCTTTTGTTATTGCAGATTTGCCAATTGCAAGAAGAAACTCGGACGCTCGTTTCTTCGAGAAGAGAAGACAAAGGTAGGGATTTGTAACTTGTAAGCAATTTACGCAAAGTGCTACTATTACCCTACTCTTAAATGTTTTTTCTATTTGATTGCTTAGGCCCTGTTTTTTCAACTGAAAATATTTTGAACTTCCTTGCTCCAACATGGAATAGCCAATCAATTCAGATTTCTAAATTCTCTCTCTACTGTGCCTGCCAGTAAAAAATTCTCTTCCTCTCTCTCTCTCTCTCTCTCTCTCTCTCTCTCTCATGGTGTCAGCTTCTCTGCTTGTGCGTATATTCCTTAATCCTTAATTCAGTGCTCTTTATTTCAATAATTCCTCTCTTGTATTGCTTATTAACCTCTCTCTCTCTCTCTCTCTGTGTATGTATGTATATACACACACATGTGTGTCTGTGTGTGAGTGCATGTGTGTGTATGCGTGTAAGTGTGTATATATATATATATATATATATATAGGTATGTATGTATGTATGTATGTATGTATGTATATTGGTATGTATGTGTGTATTTAGTTCTGAGTAAAGTATACCAATTCCAGTCTTTCCAAGGCAGAGGGCTCATCGCAAACCCAATGTTATGAAGCACGATGCAGAATTTTGACGAACTAGCCAAACACCCAAAAACGAAATTGTGGAATTTTTTTCACATGTAAAAGAATTTTTTTAAAAATATTTTTCACTGTAAAATATTTTTTTGTCGAAATAAATGGAGGCTAAATTTAGCTGTAGGTGAATGGGTTGTTTCAAATGGGCAAGCGTTTTGGAAAAATTATTTTGGGTTAACACTTGTGCTTGAGGTTCATATAGGGTTTTGGCCTTTTTTTTTAATCGGACACGTAGTAGTGGATTGTGGAATTAGGTCTTAAGTTTAGGCTTCGTTTATTTGGATGTATATTTTTCATTAAAAATAATATTTTACATGAAAAAACAAGTTTTACCAGTATTTTCCATTGTTTGGACGAATTCCAATTTTACTTTTATAAACTAATAGCTCATCTAATTGGCCTAGTGTATTTTCAAAGTATGAGTATTTGATGAAGGAAATTTCCAGCAGTGAAATGAATTTCCGGTATTTAAAAACCCAGTCCTGTTCGGTTTCTGAAAACCATTCTCTGCCTTCCCCCTCCTTTTTTTTTTTTTTAAATATGACCCACACTTTTGTCGGGAGGTTTTGGAACAGGTGGGGTAATTGCAAGGTAGACGCTTTTGTGGTTGAGACACGTGGACAGTAGATAATGATAACATTGAAAACCCAGCCCTTATTCCTCTCTCTCTAGCTAGGGTTCATAGCTGTAGAAAACCTGCGGGTAATAGTTGGGAGGGACCCATAACAGATTTTTTTTTTGGTTCTCAAGGCCTTGTTCGGAAAAGTTCTGCAAAAAAAATTTTTGAGCTGGAAACTGTTCCCTCTTTAAATGGGATTAGGGGTAAAAGAGGGGCCCACTAAAAGGACATACACTTTTGAAAGTCAAAACTTCTATACACATCAGAGAGAGAAGATAAAGAGGACACGTGGACTTGGAGGGGAATAGATAGACTACATAAAGTCATTTGTGCCAGTCAAAGTGGCAGAGGTGGGACCTGGGTAACTTGGTTACTTGGGTATCAACGTACGAAATTCAAAATTAAACTTTTCAACTCCAAAAAAACTTTTTGAAAAAGCTTTCCGAACAAGGCCCAAATGAGTACTGCTAGGGGTACCCCATCTTTTTGCACCGAAAATGCACTCCACGCCTTCGGGGACCCTCTTTTGGGTCCCACACGAGTGATCCGAACCGTTCATTGTTCTTAAAACATTTTTCCGAGGGGGCCCCCAAAAATCAGCTCAATCGGACGGTTAGAAATGCTTGAACCAAAGTCTCACCGTTTCAAAGAAGTAAAAGAATTAGATTGGACCTTTATCGTTTCGCATAATTTTTTCTGCACCGATCACGTACTGACGGCGTCAGGGATGCCGTTGTGGGTTCTAACCGATCAATCCGAGCCGTTCATCCTTCTCAAAATCGAATTTCGAGTGGGCCCACGCTGGAATTTGATTTTGAGAAGGATGAACGGCTCGGATCGATCGGTTGGGACCTACATCGGCGTCCCCGACGCCGTCGGTACGTGGTCGGTGCACTACCGTCGGTGCAGGTAGAAGGGTTCGTTGGTTTCTTCTCCTAGTTTTAAAATAGAGTATGTTTTCTCATTTTTTCTGAATACACACAACTACATAAACAATAAAAGCATTGATGCTCTAACTTGCGATTAGCCTCATAAATGCATAATCTAACCAATCAACGGAAACATATCAATACCTTGAACTAATAGTAGTCGCTAGAGTAACATTCATGTTTTCCGTCCGACAATTTGGAAAAAATGCGATTTTGGAGATACGCCAGGGACACGGTAAGGATTTTGGGTTGAAAGTATGATATGATGTATGATATGATGCTAATTTATAAATATTGAAGCCTCATTTTTATGCATATAACTGTATTTCTATTGTTATAGTATAAATTTTAGTATTTATTTTTGTCGTGTCCCCTTGCTGCTGTGTTTGTGTCCTTTTTTTAGAATTTTTTTGTTTCGTGTCCGTGTTTGCGCTACATAGATTTCAAAGCTTCAATTTCTTCACATGTCCAGGCTTGCTTCCCGTCACCATGGGGCCTTACAAAGTGGAAGCGAGATTTCGGGGCATAGATCCGCCTCATCCAGTGAATTTGCCACTGCAAACAATGGAGAACACCATGGCAGACAAGATCAGTGTGGCTCTAGTGCATCTCGTCCTGAGAAGGAAAGTGTGAGGAAAACAAACAACGGGAAAGGGAAAGCTTCCCGTAGAATTAGTCGTGAGGTTCTCGAACAACATTTTGGCAAAAAACGTAAAGATGTTGCGAAGATCCTTGACGGTAAGTTATTGCTTACCATCTTTTTCTTGTTTACAAGTAATTGATTAACACTTAAAGTGGAGCTACGTTATTTGCAATATCACAATATACGATTTTCTTGTGTTTATTCTTGCTCAAGCAGTTAGCGTGCCCACCTTGAAGCGTGTCTGTAGGAAAAATGGGATTTTTCGGTGGCCAAATAGGAGAAGCAACAGTGGTAATTCCTCCCGGCCCCTACTTCCTAGTCACCTATTTGGGTTGCAAACAGGGAGAAATTGAGAGAAACCCCAATCCATTAATATTCCAATTTAGAAATCTTTTCAAAAGTTGAGTCACTTGCATAGAAAGAGAACAAGATTATCATGATTACTAATTTTTGTCCGTAATCTTCCTCACAAAAGGTTTCCCTAGGATTTGCATATACCTTCTTTCTTTTTCATTTTATCATCTACCCGTCCATAACGAGAGGCGAGCATAATTCAACTTTTTTCCATTCTTTTCTCTCTTAAACTATGCCAGTAAAAAAGTGCTACAACTATACATTTCTCTCGTTTTTTTTTTCTTTTATTATCTGTCCAAACTAATTTTTTTCTTTTCTTTTCGTTTCTCCCAACAGTCGGGAGACACCCTGATCAACTGAAAGGTCAAACAATGCAGTTCACTACGCATCCAAATCCTGTTCTGAAGGGACATGTCTATGAGTCTAGTAATTTGGTGCTTCGTGCGTGTTCTGATGCAACAACTCCTAGCCAAGGCGCGTCTCGTGTTCTCCAGAAAATTCCTACGACTACCCACGTGATACCTGAAACTGGGTGTTTCTTTGAAACAGTTCAATTGCAAGATCAATTAAAGCCGTCAACTTCTCATCCAAATCTCAACGCTCTTGTGGATCTACAGCCTACGATGAGTTTTGAAGATTGTAAAAAGTTTTTAGGTTTAGATGCGGAGTCTTCTCCAGAGGGACATGTGTTTTATGAAACGCTAAAGGTAACATACAGGGGTAAAACAATAAAATTTGAGCTCCCTCTCATATCTGGAATGTCTGAATTGAAGAAAGAAGTGGAAGAGAGACTACAGTTAGAGCTTGGTAGTTTCCACGTTGAGTATAAAGATGAGGAGGACTGGATTTTCTTAGGCCGCGATGAGGACTTTCGGGACTATCTGCGACGTTCCAGCAATCAAGTGATCAAGCTAAAGATCGTTGATAGTGATGCCAATACCACGATTTGTTATTGTGAGAGCTGCGGATCATTGAAGTGGAAAAGACCATAGACCATAGGGAGTTCTAGTTTTAGACATAACCATTACATGTTAGGATTCATATTTTATTTGTAGGAACGTTCTATTTTAGGAAAAGGATACAATACAGGTGTATATGATACACACCTCTGTAAAAGTTACGAATTTTTTGGAAAAGTTACATTTTTTTTTTTTTTTTGTAGAAGTTACAAATTTTTTTTGCAAAAGTTATAAGACACACCAAAATGTTATGAATCATATAGCTGAAAAATTACGAAAAACTAAAAATGTTACGATTGTCAATGGGGTGACATGATCGTGTCATACCAAGTCAAAAATAAGTATTAAATAACCAAGAATTAACTTTTATTCCGGAGAATAGCGGTTAAGTCCAAGTGTCGATCTACGGGTGCAAATTGGCTGAGTTGCGTTAATTCCAATTAGCTTTTAGTTCAATTCAGGAAAAAGATTGGTTTGATTGATTGTGAAATTGTTAAACTAAAGAATGCAGTAATTAACAAGGGTTTAAACTGATGGAGAGGGAATCTAGGGTTTAGAATTCACTCCACCCTCGTAACCACGACTTCTGCATAAGTTAGGTTAATAATCAAATCACAAGGGATTGTCGTTAGGGCTTGCAATCCCCATCGATAATCGTCAAGAAAATATTTGTGATTGTTAAAAGGCATAAACTATCCCACGGCACGGATCGTCTCACTGGTGCAATGTCACGCCGCCCAACAGCATGATCCGTCTCACGAGCATAGTCTATCTCAGAACTCCAAACACAATGTTGAAAGCAATTATATGATCAGGTATTTAAAAATCAGTGTGCAAATACGCAACAAGTTGAAAGAATAAAACCACAATTCCATTGATCTCATGAAATAAAGTTTTGAACATATAATCCGATTCGATTAAAACCCTAACCTACACAAAATAAAATGTTACTTGTCTGTATGAAGCTGCCAAAGGCCCCATAAATTTCTCGTGCGCTTTTCCACCGCCACCCGACTGTGGGTTCACACGGAAACTTCTAGAAAATGTGCTGATTCCACTTATCTAAATCGTTTACTTATCTTAAAATAATTTTTCAAATGGTCGAACAAGAAATCAGCTCAATTCAACATGCGGGAAATTTTGCATCAACAACTTATACATGTTAGATTGAGTTGAATTCTCCCGCGGCCTTTGAAAATTTTGTTTTAAAATGGATGAACGGTTCGGATGACTCATATGAAACCCACAAGTGTCCTGAGCTCGGTTGGTACACTTTCTGGACATCGGGTCGATACCCATATAATTATAAATTATCGAACTACTCCTACGTAGAAGAGCGATAAAGATATACATACCAAAGGTTTTTGTACCAAGAATGTACATAGCGGTCTGCGGGGCCCACTTTTAGGTTCCACAAGAATAATCTAAACTGTTCAATGATTTTAAAATAATTTTTTTAGTGTTTCTGTAAAAAAAAATCAGTTTAATTAGACATGCGTAAGTGAGCGATCTAATTTCTCAAATTTTTATTTAGAAGTTATGATCCAATATCTCAATTCTGAATGAAAATTTGAGATATTAGATCTAGATTTTTTTTTAGATATTAGATCTAAATTTGAGATATTAGATATTAGATCTAGATTGCCCACTCATGCGTGTCTAATTGAGAGTTGATTTTTTTCCAAAAAGACACTCTAAACATTATTAATTCCGTGTTTTGGCTAAAGAAGCCAACTTAACTTTTTGTTTTGTCTTTATTTAATTTTTTTTTTTGCGTTTGTTAGTTTTATATCGATTTTTTTAGTATTATTGGTTCGTCTCGGCGAGAGGAATCTAAAGATGTAAAAGATTATGACTAGAACTCTCAATTTTTTGAATAAAATAAAAAAAGTGTAAAAAGCTGTCTTTTTTACTTATTTTTGTCTTTATTAAAAAAAATGATTTGATCACAATTTTTTATTTTTTTTATTCCTCTCGCCGAGACGAACTAATAATACACAGAAAGTTGATGGAAAACTAAAAAACATGAAAACAAATCAAATAAAGACGAAAAAATAAGGCAGCTAACTTTTTAAGCCAAAACACACCTAAATAGTTTGAATTATTCGTATGAACACAAAAGTAGGTCCGCAGGACGTACGTTCTCTGTACAATTTCTTCGGTTCCGTCCCTCTAGCAGGGTCGAATTAGGTCGACTTTTTTTTTTTTTTTTTTTGACCAAACACAAACTTATATTAATAAACCAAAACAGAAAATACAGGAAAAACAGAAAAATACAGAAATACAGAAAAAATACAGAAAAAAACAGAAACGAAAAATACAACACCGACGGATTCGGACCCCTCGAAATCAGGCCGGTCGGAGGGTGGATAGTCCATGGGACCGCGTCCATAAGACCAAGCCTCAAAGCTTACTCCCGCTGCAAAGGCCTCATCTGGACCGGAATGATCGGAACCGGATCAGCCGCTCACGCCGTCACCGCCGCTGTCGGAGAACTTGAACCGCCGTCGAAGCCGATCGGAGCCCAAGCCAAACCCAGAACTGGAACCCCAGATCTGGTCCCCCGAGAGCCCAAAAATAGAGGAGAGAGAGGGATACTTTTGATTTTGGAAACTTTGACCCACGCACATTAACAATCCCAAAAACAAAACGTGGGGATTTGTAAATAATTCAATCAACCACCACTTGGAAGGTGCAAGGCGTCTAAAAGCCCCGTGTATTCCTCGTGTGCTTTTCCACGACCCAACTACTCCTCCGGACTACTACAATTTACAAAGAAGAGAGACTTGCGACTGACTCACCCCCAAACCTTTCTTGTTCTCCCACCGTCCTATTTTGTTTATCAATTTTTAATCATTATATCAACTTTCGATAGCTTATATTTTTTAAGATTGATCTTCAAATATATGCAATATAGATATTGTTTGATAGTTCACCATTAATTCTATTATACAAAATTTTTAAAACTATGAAAAACTTTATAGATTGAAAGATGTAAATAATTTTAGGCGTAGCAGAAAATGAAATAATTGACAAACAAATTGGGACAGAGGGAGTATTTTTTTTTCTCATTTCTCTCCTTTCTTTAGTAATACTTAAAAAATCGAGTGTTCAAAAAGACATAAATAAGTAAAATGCTGTTTACTAATATTTTTAGCTCAAGATTTATTGAGAATTGTTGGGATGTTCTAATACCCTCAACCATACAAAAATTGTTCTTAAGTTGTATATATCCTAAGGTGTCCACATAAGCATAATTGGCGTTCACTTTTCACTCCTAAAGTTTGCTAAATTTAGAAAAAATGTGTGCACTCAATGGGCTAGCAAAAACATTATCTATTTTGTGGGAAAAAATTTCAAAAAGTGTCGGACCCATACTTTGATAATTCATATTAAAAATGTTCTTCTTCCTCCTTGAAAATTTTCATATTAAAAAATAATTTAAAGGCTTTGTGTCTCAGTTGGAGTTAGCTACAAGACTATTTAAATTTAACTAATGTGGTAAGAGTCAAGCTTATGAGCCACCTTTACAAGTTTATATGGGGAGCTCATTGAAGACAATAATTGAGCACATAGTTATGTAAATATTAAAAGTCTCACTTAAGAGCCATCTTTAGAGCTAACTGTGAATGCCCTAAAATATTAGATGAACCCTCGTGGTGACTTACTGGAAACTTTGAACCCACTCGCATGCATGAACCATCCCAACACAAAAAAACGTGGGTTTTAGTATAAAAGAAGCTATTTCCACTCGTGCCGTTTTCTACACATTTATCTTTTTTGTGCAGAGACTGCATTTGCACTCTCCTGTTGGTTTTCAAATTGAAGGGGTTTTGAATCTTTTTTATTGTGAAGCCATATACTTAAAAGCGTACAAAATGAGGGGAAAACATTTTAGCGAGGAGGAGATTTTGTCGTCGTAATTAGATATCGACTTTTTCTATAATTAGTCCTGTTGTCGCCAATTTTGGCAATAAAAAATGGCGCAAGATCACACCCAACGGCCTTCTCAACCAATTTTTAATGGTAATCTATTCCATCCGTCCTAAATTGCTTCGTGAAGAATTGTGCAATTCTGAATCAGAAAAGAGTTTTATTCATTGCGTGCTGCTAAATAATCTAATGAAGGTTTTTCTTTTGTTATTGCAGATTTGCCAATTGCAAGAAGAAACTCAGACGCTCGTTTCTTCGAGAAGAAAAGACAAAGGTAGGGATTTGTAACTTGTAAGCAATTTACGCAACGTGCTACTACTACCCTACTCTCAAATGTTTTTTCTATTTGATTGCTTAGGCTCTGTTTTTTCAACTGAAAATATTTTGAACTTCCTTGCTCCACCATGGAATAGCCAATCAATTCAGATTTCTAAATTCTCTCTCTACTGTGCCTGCCAGTAAAAAATTCTCTCTCTCTCTCTCTCTCTCTCTCTCTCTCTCTCTCTCATGGTGTCAGCTTCTCTCCGACAATTTGAAAAAAATGCAATTTTTGAGATACGCCAGGGACATGGTAAGGATAAATATGCAAATTTTTTTAAAAATTTGGGGGGTAACTGTGTATTACCTCAAATATTTTGGGTTGAAAGTTTGATATGATGTATATATGATGCTTATTTATAAATATATATTGAAGCCTCATTTTTATGCATATAACTGTATTTCTATTGGTATAGTATAAATTTTAGTATTTATTTTTGCCGTGTCCCTTGCCGCTGTGTCTGTGTCCTTTTTTTAAAAAAATCATGTATTCCGTGTCCGTGTTACATGGATTTCAAAGTTTCAAGTTCTTCACATGTCCAGGCTTGCTTCACGTCACCCTTTGGCCTTACAAAGTGAGAGCGAGATTTTAGGGCATGGAACCGCCTCATCCAGTGAATTTGTCACTACACACAATGGAGCGCACCCTGGCAGACAAGATCAGTGTGGCTCTAGTGCATCTCATCCTAAGAAGGAAAGAGTGAGGGAAACAAACAAGGAAGGGAGAGCTTCCCATATAATTAGTCGTGAGGTTCTCGAACAATATTTTGGCAAGTTAAAACGTGATGATGTCGCGAAGATCCTTGGCGGTAAGTAATTGCTTGCCATCTTTTTCTCGTTTACAAGTAATTGATTAACACTTTTATAGAGAATTCAAGAAATACATCAGAATCAATCGATCTCATTATCTCAGAAATAAATCAGAATGTGTGTGTGGGGTGAGAGAGAGAGAGAGAAGGAGAGGCAGGGAATCTCCTATCTCCCTGAAAATCTGTTTGCTTAACCGACTTGACAAACCCCTGTTAACTACCTAACACCAATTACAAATTCTCCCTTCTTCTTTTAATACATATACAATTAAGGACCAAAATGTTTGAAAATTACCAAAAAAATAAAATTGGAGATTCAATGTGTATGCTTAACAACTTTAAGGGGAGCTAGGTTATTTTGTTTGACGCAACATACCAATATGGTTTTCTTGTGTTTATTTGCTCATGCAGTTAGCGTGTCCACCTTTAAGCGCGTCTGTAGGGAACATGGGATTACTCGGTGGCCAAATCAGAGAAGCAACAGCAGTAAATTCCTCTCCCTACTTCTTAGTCACCTGTTTGGGTTGTAAAACAGAGAGAAATGGAGAGAAACCCTAATCCCAACTTTCGAATCTTTTCGAAAGTTGAGTCACTTGTACAGATAGGGTACAAGATTATTCACCCAAAAAAAGGGAACAAGATTAATGATGATTGTTTTTATTATCTGTTCAAACTTACTTTTTTCTTTTTTTTTTTTTTTTTTCTCTTTCACAAGCAGAGTCTGTTATGAAGGGACATGTCTCTGAGTCTGGTAATTTGGTGGCTCCTAGCCAAGCTGCGTCTCATGTTCTCCAGACAGTTCCTATGACTACCCACATGATACCTCAAACTGGGGGTTTCATTGAAACATTTCAATTGGAAGGTCAATTAATGCAGTCCACTTCTCATCCAAATCCCAACGCTCTTGTGGTTCCACAGCCTCAAAGAGCATCAACACAGATGCTAAATGAGAATATGTTGAGTTTAGAATATTGTAAAAAAAATTTAGGTTTAGATGAAGAAACTTCTCCGGAGGGACATGTCTCTTATGCGAGGTTAAAGGTAACATACAGGGATAAAACAATCAAATTTGAGCTCCCTCTCATGTCTGGAAAGTATGAATTGAAGAAAGAAGTGGAAAAGAGACTAGAGTTAGAGCTTGGTAGTTTCGATCTTTGGTATAAAGATGAGGACGGAGATGGGGACTGGATTTTCTTAGGCCGCGACGAGGGCTTTCGGAACCATCTGCAATCTTTTAGCAATCAAGTGATCAAGCTATTGATCGTTGATAAGGATGGCAATTTCGCGAATTGTTTGTGAAAGCTACTGATCATTGAAGCGGAAAGGACCTTACGGAGTTTTAGAAGTAAACATGACATGCCAGTCCCATACTCTGGGGTGTTTGGCAACTTGTTTTTCAATTTTTCAATTCTTTTTTTTCTTCAGCTTTTCAGTGACTGCTGTTTATCAACACTTTCTTTCTCGGATAATGAGTTCTTTGTTTTAATGTTTAGAGAGAGAAACCAAAAGTAGGGTGAGAGGAGCTTTTTAACTTTTCATTTTATACTTTTCCCATTTTGGTTAATATGTATTCTGCACATATCACCTAAATACTATTTTGGTTGTAAAATGCATTCTCCGCATTTTTCCCGAACACTTTACTAAATTTAAAATAAATTCTACCTATAATCCAAAAATCCAAAAAAATTAAAAAATGAAAAGCTGAAATAAGCCTCCCAAATACCTCTTCTGTGTATAAGAACATTTCCTCCCTGATGCAGGCTAATATTTTATTATTCTATAAATATAGGAACTATATTTTATTGGAAGGAACGTTTTATTTCTCTCAAGATTTTCCAGAAGTTTGTACTTTCCTATAGTTTGTTTTAATCAGTATTCCTATTTTCTAGATTGTTTGGTTAAGAGGATTCTCAATGGATATGACTCTTAATTTATCGTTTCTAATAAGTGCACTCTTTCACATTAGATATATTCTTTCATAATAAAACATATTTTCACAATTAAACAATTAATAATTGGACAATTTATTTATCACTCATAACTTCAATTAACAAATAAAAAGTGATAGCATATTATGTAATTTCTTACATAAGCGACTCACTCAAACATGTTACATGCTTTTCGTGCACTCTATTAGAGAAACTTTTTTGTCAACAAAAATACCCTAATTGAAGTTAAATTGAGTAGCCAAACCCAAAAACCCCTTAAAATCAGGCTCTTCATTTTCCCTCACCAAATTGTTTTTGCTACAGTACCGCACCAAATTTGGTGCGGTACTGTTCACGTACCAAACATTTTTTTATTCTTTCTTTCTGTGAGTAATTTAATATAGTAATTTAACATTTTTTTTTTATTCCACCACGTTATGCTCTCGGGAAATCATTTCCGGTTCAAATTTAGGGAGTTTTTTTTTTTGTTTGGTAGATTTGAGGGGAGTAATTTAATATAGTAAAGTTAAAATAGAGAGTTTGATTTTGTGAGTTTTTGATAAAGTGACTTGCTAATTTATAAACGGTGTTTTTGAAGTTAAATTTGGTGAAAATTTTGGTGCCCCAGATAAGGATGCTCTAAGCAACACCGTCATTGGTTCCTAAGTTCGAGTTATCATATAAAATAGGTACTCGACTCTCATTGTAGGTTGTAACCCCTCCTAACTAGTGGTGACTCCAGGAGTTTGGAAGTGTGGGGTCATCGCAGTAATAGCAACTAAAAATTTTGTTCCAACAAAAATCACATTTAAAGCTCAATCTAATAAACAAAATATATCATCAAAAGGTATAAAACAGTTTTCTCTGTTTTCAGTTTTCACCACAAAAAATAAAAAATAAAAAAATCTACACAAGCTTCTACAATTGCGTTCGATGCGGTTTCGAGTTCTGAAATCGTTGCATGATAGTCTCTAGGTTGATATTATCAGATAATCCATCCGTCCCAAATCGTTGCTTCTGCTTCACTTTTTGAACCAATTATCTATATTTTATAATCTATAATTTTTCTATGATTTTAAAATATGTGTTTGATAAAATTAATTGACATTTATCAAACAAGATCCATATTAGATATATAAATCATTAAAAATTTGAACAATTTTTTAAGAGGTCCCAATTCTGAAATAGTAACTAGGAGCAACAATTTGAGACAGAGGGAGTACTTCCTTAGCAAGACAGATTAATCTCTCCATATCATCAAAAGAACAAAATAAGTGACTAGGATTCAAATAAGTCGCACAAAGAGGAGGGATGAAGGTTGGGGAATTATCCAGTGGTGTCAGCCCTAAATTTATGGAGGTTTATTTATCAATTTTCTAAAAAACATTAACATAGTAATAGTATTTTTTTTTTCCCCGCCGTGGGGTCGGCTAACCCCCCCATTTCCATGTACGTCGCCCCTGCTCCTTACATTCTATTGTCACAGGTTGCCAATCCTCTTCGGAGGCAACATAATTAAAAGTTTTGCTAGAAAACGTTGATCTATACTCTCAAAATGAAATTAACTGGTAATTATTTTGAGGGGAAAAAAAAAAAAACTACTGTACTTGATTATTATTATTATTATTTTTCAATGCAGGGGTAACTCGTGTCAGTTTGAGCACCTCGAACTACTAGTCCCTCCTACCCTTTCTACGTAGCACACTTACACTTCCTGTGAGGTGACTCTTGACACCTCAAACTACTCTACACAGTCCCTCCTACCACACTTACACTTCTTGTGAGGTGACTCCAAAAATTACTGGCAATAAGAAATGATACTAAGATGAAGGAGTCACTCTTAAATCTCAAACCAAGTCCACCAGGCCAATCCTTCGGTTGATTCCTACTCCTTTGAAATGTTTACAAGTTTCTTTTTCTCTATTGCTTTCGTAGTTTGCTCCAATTAATATTAATATTAATTCGTGTCCATGTGAAGTGAACTTGGAGATTTTAGTAGTTTTTGGCTTGGACTG
Organism: Vaccinium darrowii; assembly: GCA_020921065.1. Taxonomy (NCBI): domain Eukaryota; kingdom Viridiplantae; phylum Streptophyta; class Magnoliopsida; order Ericales; family Ericaceae; genus Vaccinium; species Vaccinium darrowii. The sequence continues at coordinate 43,714,603 of CM037158.1, read as the reverse complement.
CAACGTGTGGCGGCCGACGTGTTATTATTGACAAACAACACAGCGAGCCGAATGATAATTTTCTTCTCCTCTCAAAATTACAAAACCACCCCCGTTATGGAACTCTGATTCGGTAGCAGCTGCTTGGAGTACGGATGGCAAAAAGGTGAATCCGAACTGGATTTTACGTCATGTGCACCATCGAATTCGACCGGGTCCCCAACAGGAAACTTTTTAGGCTTACCAAACCCGCCCCTAACGGTTATCAGATTCCTGCCCGAATCCCCGACAACTATATACCCAACTCGTTTCTTTGTTCTGGGCGAATTTACAGAACCCCAGGTACAGAAAAATGTATTGACTGTGCTTAGGGACCCACTTGAGGGTCCCACAAGAGTGACTCGAACCGTTCAATTATCTGAAAACATTTTTTCAACTGCCCCTGTAAAAAATCAGCTCAATCCAGCATGTGTAAGTGGTTGATCGAAAATTCTCCCATTTCGTACAAAACGATTTTGAACGAAACGGGAGAATTTTCGATCAACCACTTACACATGGTGGATTGAGCTAATCTCTCGCGGGGCTACTTAAAAAAATGTTTTGAGATGAATGAACAGTTCGGATCATTCGTGTGGGACCCAAAAGTGGGTCTCCGAGCATTGTTGGAGCAACCACAACAGCCTCAACAAATCTTCCCCTATCCCTATTTTACCCAGGTAGGCCTAAAAAATGGGCTGCAATAGACTCCTCAACTAGGTTAACAAAATACAAGGTCTACAGTGTCTCCCCAAATCCCACCCCATTTGGTCAGTCACTATTCACCCCTTACCTATTTTTTAATCATTTTTTTCCTCACACGCTCTCTCTCTCTCTCTCCACGCTATCCTCTGAACTGTTCTCTCTCCCTCCTCCCCTTCTCGGCATCTCTCTCCACCAGATCGATCTGGTTTCCTACGACGGTGAGATCGGAGAAGTATAGGTAGTATCTGGATTTCATTTGACGGCGATGGCACACTAATCTTGGCCGACGGCGACAACAAGATTTAGGTTTCGTTCAACGGCGATGGCACACTAATCTTGGCCGACGGCAATGACGAGATCAGAGAAAGATTTTGTGTCAAGGGGAAAGATAATCTGGGTTTTGTTTGTCCATGGCAGTATGTATATATGGTTGTATATGTATATATGGGTAATATATTGTATTATTTTGAAACTAAAAAAATAATATTTTAATAGTGGAAAGATAGTATAGGTAGTGTTGTTGGAGTGTTGAAAAGAACCTGAGTAGATAAAACACTGTTCACTAATTTGTTTGGCTCAAGATTTGTTGAGCCTTGTTAGGGATGCTCTTAGGGGTGTTTTGGCTAAAGTAGTAAAGCTGCTTTTTACTGTTCATTTTGTTTGTCTTTATTCAATTTTTTTTTTTTTTTGTATTTTTAGTTTTGCGTCAAACTTTTGCGACCTATTGATCCGTCTCGATTGCTTATTTTGACTTATTCTGTATTTTTGAAAAAATTTAAGCGTTTCGGTCAAAATTTTTTACTTTTCCGATTCCTCTCGTCGAGACAGATCAATAGGTCGCAAAAGTTTGACGCAAAACTAAAAATACAAAAAAAAAAATTGAATAAAGACAAACAAAATGAACAGTAAAAAGCCACTTAACTACTTAGGCCAAACCCCACCTTAGTGCATTTTCTGTACATATTTTTCTGTACCCCAGTGTTAATAGTCAAAGTGAGTATAAAAGTCGGTGGAGAGGAAAGGGACCCGGGAGGTGGTTTTGGGGGGAGAGATGAGGGGAGGAAAGAGAGACAGATTTTGAGTTTTCTGGTTGGAGTCAAGTGGTGGGCCCAGCAGGCCTACTGACACTGCCACATAGGCGGGTGTGAGTGGATTCACTGGATTGTGTGCGAGTGGCGGAGTGGGTGTGCCTCTAGGCTAATTGCACATTTGCACCTTTTGTCGGTCAAAATGGGTTCTCAACTCCAAATTCAACACTCGAAACGGAAACCAAACTTTTAGTATGAAATTATCAATCAGTGCTTTAGATGAATTTGGAATGTGATTTTCTTTCATTCTCATATATCTTCTGAAAACATAAGGTACAATTTGTTATAAGGGCCAATGTCTGGGGTATTTAACAATGGCCTGTGAATATAGTTGATAAAACGAACAAGAAACAGCAAAGAGCAGAAGAGAGATGTTCATGTATGGCACAAATATAATGTTCTGTAAACTTGTGAACATCTTGCCGTATATACAATCCCTGGAAAAAAGAAAAGTTACATAGGGGAGGGTGGGTAAAAAATTGAAGTATTGGGTAACACTATACTCCTAAATACAAGAAAAAAGAGGTCACCTTTTGATCCAGGCCAACCAATGTTCTTGGATCTAGATCAAACATACTTCTTTACCACTAGAAGATACAACCCAGAACCAAAAAGAAAAATTGCCCAGCCATATTCTCAGAAGTCATAATCGATATCTGACACGTTTTGTGAAACAGATCGCTTGACAAGCTGTTCTTGTTCATCGTACAGGTCAAGGTTCTCGCAGGGTGCAGGGAAAACAGTCCCTATTACGCGGCCCTCAACATAGGCACACTGGAATATATGCTTCTTCTTATATGTTATCCCCACTGACATATCTCTAAAAGTAACATTCCTGACCGGAATTTCTTCGCTCCCATGGATGCGAACGGGCACGCGAACTCCTTCACCGTGAATTGTAGTGTAGCTTATGTCCTCGAGCACTGGGACCGCCTTGGGATCAAAATCGTCATCGGGGTGTTCATTGTAGTCTGTTTTAATGACAATCCCAACACGAACATTGTCAAAGGTTATGTTCCTATATGTTATCTGTCGAACATAACCTCCTCTACCCGGACTGGTCTTGATCCGAACAGCACGCCTTGAACTCCACACGTAAAGGTTTTCAATCGTGACATTTGAGACCCCACCAGACATCTCACTGCCTATTGATACGCCGGCACTGTCACAAATTAGGCAAAAGGTATATCAGAGTGACTCCGAAGACTAGCAATTCAAGCCCTTTGTTAAAGCCTACATGTGCGAAGTGTTTTTTTCTAAAAAAAAGATTGAAGGTTTGACGCGTTTCACATGGTGTATTAGTTGAAACACAAAGATATCACAACACTAAGAAGTGAAAAAAAAATTATGACATGCTTCAATCAGGCAACCAACTGAGAATATTACTAAGTACTACTCATCTCCTTTTTCTTCATACTTCCTCATTTCTAGTAAGTTAAATTCTAGTATATTTTCTGTGACTAGAAGGTCTGTTGCCAATCATCTAACAATCTATTGTAACCAATGTAAGCATAGGGGTCACAGATATCAAGCTTAGGGAGAGCTAAATTTTGGACGCATCGTTACCTGAAATCTCCACAACTAGAAACCCCCACAGTTTGTACCATTAAATGCAGACAAATTACAACAAACAAACAGAATACTAGTAGTGACTAGTGAATTTGTTTCAGATTCAGGCTATGTAGCACGAACACGGACACGGCTCTGAAAAAAGGGACACGGACATGGCAATATATATATATATATATATATATATATATATATATATAGCATGAGCTTCTTATCCGGGCTCCCTGATTTGGGGGAAAATCCGGTCCTTTTTCTGGCCGTTGGATATCTCAGCCAACGGCTGAGATCAAGAGAGTCACTTAAGTGCAATCTCGCGGGTCAAGGGGAATCGGGTAGTACCCACTTAGCGGGTCAATTTCTTATTCAGGTTAAAACAAAACCTTTTTTGGGTCCCTTTTTCACACTTCACAGATCGAAGAAGAGAGAGAGAGAGAGGAGGAGAGAAACGAAGAAGAAGAAACGAAGAAGAAGATCCAATCGCGACCACCGATCCAATCTCTCTCTCTCTGTCTCTCTCTCTCTCTCTCTCTCTCTCTTCCCTTCTCTATCGCGTTCTCTGTCTTACCAGAAACCAGGTTAGGGTTTCGGAAAAACCATAAACAAAAGGTGGAATCGAAGCTCTCTCTCTCTCTGTGGTTTGATTTTGATATTACGAGATAACCTAGGGTTCGAGTTTGGTAGTAGTGCTGCAGCTATACCTGTGGGAAGAGTATTGGGTTTACTTGCATTGAAAAGATTACCTTTAGGAAGTGGAATTGAAGTATAATTGACGTATGTGTGTGAATTTACATGATCTTGTGATGTTTTAGCCATTTGAATTACTGTTTCAGCTTGTTGGGATTCCAGTGATTCTGCACTTAACTCAACATTTTGATTTATCACTTCGTAGATGAAGAAATGGAACTGAACATTTTATAGTGTGTTGTTTGGTGCTTTCATTGCTTTGGATTGTTCCTTTCTGCTCAATCTAGTCTTCTTCTTTATTTCTTCTTCTTCGTTTCTCTCCTCTCTCTCTCTCTCTCTCTCTCTCTCTCTTCTTCGATCTGTGAAGTGTGAAAAAGGGACCCAAAAGGGTTTTGTTTTAACCCGAATAAGAAATTGACCCGCTAAGTGGGTACTACCCGATTCCCCTTGACCCGCGAGATTGCACTTAAGTGACTCTCTTGATCTCAGCCAACGATCCAACGGCCAGAAAAAGGACCGGATTTTCCCCCAAATCAGGGAGCTCGGATAAGAAGCTGATGCTATATATATATATAAAATAAAATAAAAAGTTTAAAGATTAATAATTACAGTTGACCCCATAAAAGTTTTAAAAAATTACAATTTGACCCCTGGGAATTTTAAAAATTAAAGATTTGACCCCAAAAAATCTTTAAAAAATTACATTTTGACCCCGCCGTGTCCCCTACAAAAAATTCAAAAAAATTTGGGGACACGCCACGTGTACTGTCCCGCCGTGTCCGACACTCCTATACAACGATCTCTAGAAGTGTCGGTGCTTCATAAGAGGCTCAAGCCTTTTTACATATTCGAAAGTCCATTCGATACAATACACCTTCATGGAAAATGGTTCAGTGATCCCATAGTTTTTTTCCTACTTCTTTCGTTCAGATTTTCAGTAATAAATAAAAAAACTGTAAAGTGGAGCTTTGGCGAGACAATATAACCAAACTGGTCATAAGGTACTTCAAAATATGCGTTTAACGGAGATTTGAAAAATAGCTCTCTATTTTATTGGTTGTTTTGCTTGTGAAATGTATATTCATCTAATTTAATTTATTCAAGCCTATCCCTTCCGTACTGAATTCCCGTTCTTGGTTCCGATCCTTATACTCAGACATTCTGAACAGTACTCTTATCCCGAGTCCAGTAGTAGACTCATGGAGGAAGACGAGGAAATGAAGAACGAGCCCCCACAGGCATCTATCTATCCTATCTCACAATGAGCATTCCAAGTAACAACAGGCACATATACTAAACTAGCTCGATGGAACAGTTAGCTATCATTTTCCCTGATGCCTCAAAGCCAACAAAATCCAAAGATGCAAGACTCAATGTACCAATGACAAGTACGCCAAGAAAATCCAAAATAAAAGACTACACGAACACTGATAGTTTTAATGCTTACCTGACCATAGAGCGGACAACAAGGTTTCGAATGAGAATATTCTTTGAAGGGCGCCCGTAAGCAATGCCGTACTGATCCCAACCACTCTTTATTGCAATGGCGTCGTCACCCACACTTATGTAACAGTCCTCAATCACCATATCCTCACAAGAATCTGCTCAGACCATAGTAAGCGTTAACAATTACCTAACTGGAACTTTGGGGATTGTTTCATTTGTTGTTTATCCCATAAAAGAGTCAACCAAAAAACCAGTGGTCTAGATTAATAAGCTGGCGTCACTGACAACTAAGGAAACATGATTCCCGGACATTGGCAAATTTAGCTCCTGACAAGTTTCACTATCAAAAGATCAAAAGGTAACTGCAACATGCTTACCAGGATCTATTCCATCCGTGTTTGGAGCTTCAAATATGGGAGCCAAAATCGTAACATTTCTAACAGTTACATTCTTGCAGTCATATGGATGTAGTGTCCAAAAAGGAGAATCACGTAAAGTGATGTTAGAAATAACAATGTCACTTGACCACATAATCTGCACAAGTGGACCCCTGGTGTTGTTAAGGAGCCTCTTCCGATACTTCTTCCACCATGCTTGCCCTTGTCCATTAATGGTCCCATTATGCCCTGTTTGGTCACCAAAAACATTAGTGAAATCAGACCACGTCTAAAGTTAGACATTTCCAGGGACATCAAATGAACAGCATGAATGTCGAACAGCATAAAGTTAGACTTGCCCACAGCACAATCATCACATCAAGGGTTGAAGTTATCAGGTAGATCAGTAGCTGGGATAAGTATCATTCATAAGTATTAAGGCTTGTACCCAAATAATCCCTCCGTACCACGTAGTTAGCCAGTTTTGAGAGTTCAAACTTTTTAAGGGGGGGCGTGCATATGCACCTATGACCATTTATAAGCGATAGTACTGAAAACACGGAGTCTAATGCATTGAGTTTTCAAGACGGACATGTAGTTTTAGGAAATAGGCAAACAGAGACAAAGGGATGGAATATGTATGAGCGAGACAAGATTAAAGACCAACTCTTTCCATGATCTCCATGAAAATAGTGCTGACACATCTTAGAAACATGGAATGCAACTATACACCCAAGTTATGATGCTTCAAAGTCAGATCTACTTAAGAAAATACAGTTTCTGTTAATAGGGGAGAAAAGCACTTGAGACAGCTTCAATTTGTTCTAAAACTTATTCGAGAAGGTCGAAGCGTTCACCCATCCTATCCTAAAAGAAAGACTGATAATTAGACTATCAAGTTGAAATACAGACGTGAAATGATGTAAGTGATGAAAGAAAGGGGTCAGTGACCTAGCACGACAAAGCACTCTCCGAGGGCATGGAATGTCTAATTTTGTGGTCAGAATCTCCACAGTAATGTAGAGAAGGTCTCTATTTCGCTGCATATTGAGCGAAGTGAACTATCGGTAAGGGAAGCCGGCCACTTACTTAGAGAACAGGTCCCCCTTTTCAGTGCCAAAAAAAAGATTCGGGATTACCCTTTAATCGATTAAGATCAAACAAAAGTAAAATCATTTAGAAAGGCCGGGATTTTCGCTTGAAATGAAAGAACTCTTTCCAGTAAAGCTGGATTAAAAGGCTTAAGATGATGCTTGAGGCTAAGAGGCATGAATTTGAGTCAGCAAAAACAAATTTGCACTCTGAAAACTCTCCCAATCTTTTATCTATCCACAGAAATTGAAAGAATTTCCACTGAGTAAGAGAGGAGTAAAACTCTACCTGTAATAACGACATCTTTTAGATATTGACCATGAATCAAACTCCCATATCGAGGTCCAGGATGTTCTCTCCCTTTCCCATACGAAGGCAATGGAGGCATGAGAGGCCAGTACTTCTGATCCTGTTTAATACGACATAAAAAGAAAAAGATACTGATTAAGCAATAGCTTTGTTTGTAGTGAACATTTGAGCCATAGGCCCATAGACAACATAGTTCAACCAAGTTCCATACTGATCTGTTAGCTTCTGAAAAGATGAACGGTATATCGGCAAGAGTACATGTTACCAGGAAGGCACCATACATAACACGTGAGTTCAGCTTGGCACTACTAGGTGAAACTATACGCTAATACGGTATACACTGGCATGTCGATTCAAAAAAGGTATAAATATCTTTTGACATGATAGACCCACACATTGAAGTTTGGCAAGAGACTGGAGTTGAAACGCTACAATGAACAACTAGGTAACACGTGAGAATCGCTAGCATGTGCACGACTTATAACAACTAACAGGTAATGAACAATCCTGCTACAGCTTAGATTCCTGTCAATTAGGTAACATGTGAGCATCTCTGAAAGAATATAGGAAGGATAAGTTATAAAATCAAAATGGATGCACTTCCGAGGTCTCATAGTCTCATATTAGCATTCAAACAACTGCAATTGACCAAAAATACAATCTAAAAAAAGAAGAAAACGAACATACAGTTCTGTAATGACAGAAAGCTAAAATATTGGCCTCATCTGTGATATGGGTCCTGTAATATTACATTGCAGAGACTGGTTTAAGCTATGCCTTACGGCCTGTCATTATTAGGTATTCCTATCTCAGATCTTGGCGTGTTATCAGCAAATGATTCACACTATCTGCATAATCCGACAAACAGACTGGCACACAAGATAACATATCATGCCTCTTGATAACATATCATGCCTCTTGACCTCAACGAAAGTATAAAAGCAATCAAAAGGACTGGATCTCGCAGTTTTTAACCCCAATGGCACTTTCCAGCCAAAAAACTATGTGCCTCTTCTCGTGTATCTGATGTGATTAATCACGTGCACTGACATGGAACTACTAGGTATACAACTTATACTTGTACTGTTGCACCTTTTTCATTTGATAAACGAGTCTTGGTTAGTGTTGGACCGTGAAACACTTGTATTTAGGGCTGCAAACGAGCCGAACCGAGCCAAGCTTCACATTGCTCGAGCTCGGCTTGCAGGAAAAAGCCTGGCTCGAGCTCGAATCGAGCTGCAAAACCTTGGCTTGAGCTTGGCTCACAATCTCATGTCACAGCTCGAGCTCGCTTGCAAAAGAAAGGGCCTGCTGATAGAGCTGGGCGGGGAGGCGATACTAGTTAAGTTTCGCCTTTATTGATGAGAGATTTAAGTGCTTTAGAAAGATTGCAGGGTGGAGATAAAAGCCATAAATCATACGAGTGAAGCGAAACTGCTTCTGGGGTCTCTTTCCTATGTCCACAACCCTACCCGCATTGGTTTTGCCATCCCGACCCGCTACCCGAGGTTGCCCTAACAGAACTAGTTGGATAGAGAGGGAAGAACCTATTCTATTTCTAAATCGGTCGTTGACTACGATGTGCAGCTAGCTACTAGAGGGTCATTCCTACACAGGAGATGCGGCTCATCTGAGCTCGGTCGGGTTCTCACGTGAGGGACTGCTGAAGGGAGTTTGCTTCTAGAGGTTTCTCTCCATACCAGGTTTTTAATTTTCCGACGTGGGAGTGAATCTATTGATAGGGACTTCTGTTGAGGAACTCTTCATTTGCCTTTACTTGTGGTTGTCCCACATCGAAAAACCAAAGAGCCACCAGGCGTTCATTTTGCTATAGATTCTTCTACTTCCCCAGAATCATGCGCTGCACAATGTTGCTCTAGAAGCTGACACGTGGCAGCCTAACGTTGTTCCCTACCATTTCTGAGTTACCTAGGTTAAACAAAACTAGTAAAAATATTTATTGTAGACTATATGTACAGTCTTCAGCTTGCGAGCTCATTTGGCCTAGCTGTAGGTCACACGAGCTCATTTGAGAAATTTTCCACGTATCTCCGTACAAGCAAATCAACCCATTTAAAAAAGGACATTTAAATAAGAAAGTTATTGAACAAAGTTTTAAAGCACACATCTTGGATATCTTCTGGAAAATAGATCCATCTTTGTTGAGAGTCAGTTCAAAGAAAATTCTATTTTGATCATGCTCATACTTTGATGGAACTTTAGCCAAAGTCAACTACCCAAGGGTTCAGCCAGAAACAATGAAGATGCTCATAAACAAACCAATCTAAATCCAAATCTAGCAATAAATTCTCACCTAATAACAAATTTATTCACAATATCTTTTTCCCAAATCTAGAACCTTTTCATTGGATTCACAATTAAGAGCTGTGCCTCATTGACATCAAAGCATCTTCACCTTTATATTCACCCTAATCAACTTAACTCAAACCCCTATGAGTTATGACAATTCTGAGGCCAAATTGCTGGTCTATATTTCACGTCAGCCGATAGATCAAAGTAAAAAACTCAACTTTATCGAGCCTACTTACCACAATAATTACAAGCACGTGAGAAGAAAAACACTGCATTTGCAATTACCAGTGTGATGGCACTCAGAACAAGTACACCACTTCAACTAAAACAGTTCTTTTCTACATTTCCAAATTTGGGTGTTTTCAATCAAAGTTGACTCTTTTATTTCCAAAACCAAATTAAGCAAAAACCGAAAAACCAACAACAAAAAAAAAGAACTCACATCGATGCCGAGTATAACAGCGTCTTCAGCTAGAAATAGAGTCATGTGGCTAGTGAGATTAAACGGCGCCGTTAGCCAACCCCCCGCAGGCACATTGAGTTGACCACCACCCTTTTTCCCCAACTTTGAAATTGCCAAGATTGCCTTTTCGAATGCCTGAGTATTAAGCGTGACGCCGTCGCCGACCCCACCGAAATCCGTCAAGTTGAAGACCACCGGCCGGAGCCTGGGCAATGATGCAGTTGAAGGCGGCGGAGGGCGCCAGAAAAAGGAGAAGCCGTCGACGATGTTGCGTTGAAAGACGAAGACGGAGGCGAAGGCGACGATCCAGAGGATAGTGAAGAGGGTTTTGTGGGATGAGAATATGGTTGGGTTTGGGATCCACCGCTTGATGTCGAACCGGTTGCTGCTGTTGAACCGGCTCGGCGGGGTCGAGGTCTCCACCATCGTGGATGATGATGATGATGATGTGGGATGGGATCACAGGAGAGGGGAAGTCGAATTGTTGGAGTACATGAGAGAGAGAGAGAGAGAGAGAGAGAGAGAGAGAGAGAGAGGTTAATGTCAAGTGAGGAGTAAGATTGAAGAGTGGAAATGGGAGGGGAGTTTGGTATTGGAGTGGATTTGAAGGAAGGGAAATGGAAGAACAGAGATTTTTTTTTTTTTTTGATCAGCAAAGAACAGAGATGATCAAACGCTATGGAATTTCGATGTGAAAGTTGTTTTTTCTTGGACTGTTTAACAATTTTTTTAAATACCGAGCAAGTCCCACGTCGTACCTGTAACCTCTAACGTATCTAAAACACTCCAATTGTTTTGTTTGGCATCTTATTTATTTGTTTATGAATTTTAAAAGTTAATTGAACTTGAAAACTGAGTATTTATATCTTGGTTCAACTTGCACACAAAAAAAAAAATCTAGGTTCAAGTAGATGTTAAATAAATAAAGAGAAACTGTAAATGCTTTTCAAATCAATATTAGATTCTTAAGGCCCCGTTCAATTGCATGGTAAAGATAAAAAAAATCAACTTGATTTCAGTTTTTTATCTTTTTGATAATGATGTTTTCTTTCTCAATCAAGAAAAAATCCGAAAAAGGAAACCTTATGACGTATTCAAAAAATTACGTGTATGTTTTGTTTGGCGTCTTATTTATTTGATAATGGAGATTAAAAGTTAATTGGACTTGGAAAATATTATATGTATCTAAGTTCAAGTAGATGTTAAATAAATAAACAGATAGTGTAAATGCTTTTCAAATCAATGTTAGAATTTTAAAGTTCCGTTCAGTTGCAAGGTGAGGATAGAAAAATCAATTTTCACGTAATTTTCTGTGTTTTCAGTTACCAAAAAAAAAAATTAGAACTCACAACTTCAACTTTCCCATTGAAAAATACTTTTTTGCAAAAAATATCCTGCCAAAAAGAAAATTTAGTTTTCTTGCAAAATTCCTTGTCAATAGAGCATACATAAAACAAACTTCATTTACATTTAATTCACAATAATTATAGGGGTAGCCCTTAATGCCCCAACACTTCTGTTTTATTGACAACTTTGGCCCAACATTTGAAACCACTAGCTCTCTCCTATTTTTCTTTCCATTTCAAACCCAGACCAAAATCACAGTTTTTTTTTATTGTAAGCCCAATAGGCCGAGCTTCCTTTGGTTTGGCAAATCCATGCCCAAAACATATACATTTGGGTGTATCGTATTTTTTATGGCACTGTAATCTTCGGTATTTTATTTTTAGAGTGTCTGTTTTAGGTGTGGAAAAGGAATCATATCATTATGTATTTTTATTTCGAGTGCGGTAGTCTTTTAGTCAAAGACGGATTGTTCATTTTGAAGACAAAGATTGGATTTGGAGAATATGGAAGTAATACGGAAATAATATGGGATTTGGAAGTCATACGGATTTGGAGAATATGAGATTTGGTGATATGTTGGGATTTGGTGATACATTAGATTTTGGCAACTATGTCATTGAAGATGCACAAGGAAAGAAGTTAGATGCTGCACTTTTTGCTCAAGCATTTCGAGGCCCATTTATTAGCAAAACATTCTGTTTGCTTTTGCTGGATTTTTTGCTCGAGCAAAACAGCCGGCAAAAATGCCCGAATTCAGCAACTATAAAATCTCAGCCATTAGGTCGAAAATTGGGTGAGCTGCGGTGATAAGAACCCTATTACAAATATTTTCATCTCTCATCACTTTCGGTGGCTAGGGTTTGTGAACCTTGAAGAATTGTGAAGGCTTGTGAATGCCGTGATTTTCAAGATCATCTTCAAGGGGTTTGTTCTTCATTAGAAACAATCAATCTCTGAGTAAAGTCCTTTCGTGGAGTTCGAGAGGCGCTTCAAAGTCCTTCGGTGGATTCCGGGAGGCAAACGGAAGGCTTGTGGATTCAAGGCAACGGCGGTCAAAGCACTGGGTGTGGTGAACGAGGATTCGGCAAGTAGTTCTTAGGTTCGATTGGTGAGGATTCACGATCGTTGGTAAGATTGCTTGTAACTACACATTGAGTATAGTGTTTTTGATTCCTTCCCGTGGTTTTTACCCGTATTAGGGTTTTCCACGTATATCGTTGTGTTCTTCGATTGTTTGCTTTCCATTGTGTGATTGATTGATTGTTTGATTTGTGGGCTAATTTTTACAAAAGATTAACACATAGCAATTCTAAAAACCTAAGCAAAATAGGGTTTTTCATTTATTAATTTTTTTTTAATTTTTTATCGGCCAAACATAGATCACAGTTAGCTCACATTATGTTTTGGGGTTTCTCCAATTCGAACCCTTGTAGTCCTCCCTCCATCCGACCACGACAGTATCCACCTCTTCTTAGCTCTACCTCCATTTTATTTTACAGCTCATACTGCTTGAGGCCTTGAAACAAAACAAAAACAAAAACAATTTTTTATGTTTTTATAATTAAAGGGCACAATTGTCAAAGAACACAAATTGTTGTGGCAGCATCAAAATCAATCGTCGCGTTATCATTTGCCTAATCATAGAATTATCGTAATTCTTTTATATTTGTATCCAAAAAACTAGATTTTTAGTTTTTCAAAAAATGCACAAAACAAGATCCATCTTACGATCATGATTTTCTCATTTTCCAATCGGTGAAGGAGAATAGGATGTTTGAGTCTCCCAATAGTTGGGGCAATACTTTAAACTCAAAAATTATCTCGGGGGGAGTCAAAATTTTAGTCTGAGAGGACTATACCTCATACATATTTTCATTTAAAAATTAGTTGTTATTTTATGTTATTGTGCATTTCAATATGATAAAGTGTATACTGAAGTAACTTTTTGCCAATACATCTACAAGTATACGGAATCATTTTGTTCTTCTTTAAATAAACAACTCTAGCATCCATTTGCTTATCAATAAAAATATTAAATGAGTTGAATTTTTACTAGATCTAAACCAAGTCAATTAATTATAAGAAACTAATTAATATACTAACTAAAAATAATCATACTAGATATTATACACTATATAATTAGGTCAACTCCTTCATCTCCAACACCATGCATTGCTTCCAAATTGCATTCTTAAAAATTGCCAAGAGTCAGCAATAGATAATTTATTACCTTGACATGCATGCTTGATTACCATATGGCTTCACATGCTAGATAAATTATTCTGATGCTTATTGCTTGAGGTATAAAGATGATATTGAACCGGATTAATATTATTTGCCAACGTAGTACACCATATAATTAATGAATTTGGTATTATTTCCATTCATTGTTAAAGATGATCATTTACCTTTTATCTCATTCTTTATCACTCCCAAATTTATATAATGTAACCAATCTCATACTATATGTTGGTCATGCCCCATGGATTTGGTTACATAATGTCACTCCTTGCTACCGCTCTAAAATTAGATACCAGATGCGATATCGATAAAAGACTTAATTGAAACATTCCCTAACCCCAACTAGCTGCAGGAGAGAAGGTTGAAAAAGCTATTCGACAAGTGATATCAAAGTCAAGAAGTCATGGATTCGAATCGCGAGGGCGTCATTGTGAGGGAGAGATTTTTGCGTCAGGAGTACCCTTGTGGATTTGGTTGGAGATGTGATTTCAAAAGCCATAAAAGACTTAATTGAAACCCTCCTCAACACCAATTGATTTTAGGAGAAATGTGGAAAGCAGTCCAACAAAGAACAAAAAACTTAATTGAAACCCTCCCCAACACTAATTGGCTTTAGAAAAAATGTGAAAAAGCGGTCCAACAAAGCCTAACACTAAATATAATCTCGTCTAGTATCTCGGGAACTCACATGTTTTCACCAGCCCTATCCTTAATCTCAAATATGTTAATCCTTTATGAAAACTAATGAGACAATTAAACTTGTCGATAAGGTTTTGGTAAGGGTACAAGTAGACTAATTAAAGAATCAAAACAAGTAGTAATTAGATTAAGAACCTTCACTTTCACATAAACATCCTTGGCAATTCAACTGTCCTCTTCGCTGGGTTTTGAAGTTGACATACTAACATCAGCCACCTACCATATAATTAAGATGAAAATGGTTTTTAGTATTGCTTTTGGCAAATGAAAGCAGCTCCGAACCGGTGAAGGTTTGGTTTGCAAAAATCCGGTAGTAGCTTAGCTACCAAACCAGCAGCCCGTGCAAAGTGGTGTGGCGTGTTTGGCTACCAACTCCAACCCATGCCTTCATAAGTGACGTGGGGTTGCAAATGGTAATTTTTTGGCAGCTTGTATTCATCCAACCTAGCTATGCCTTTTTAAGCTTCAAAAAGCTAACACCTTTTTGACATCTCTAATTTGATGTCATGTGTTGGAGATGCTCGTGAAGATAATTTATTCTCTCCAATAAAGCAGATGTAATCTTTCCCTTCGATAAATATAATCGTAAGCTTGGTGCGTTGCCATACTCAAGTAACGCAACTCAAATGACCCTAGTCCAAACACGATATGACAAAACCTTCCCTCGACGTGGATCCCACGACAGTCGATTGACAAATAATCTCGTACACTTGCACATGTTCTTTATAAAGGTCTTCCCGATTATTGTGCAATGGAAGGGCGTATGGCTAACCTTCGTGTAACCTATGACTATAAAAGGATAAAATAGATGACCGAGCCAGATAAAATTCTTTCTTCTTAAAAAAAAAATTTCCAGATCCCTCTCTTTCACCATGAATAACTTAATTTTTCAAGTGTCTCCAGGGCCTTTCTAACCCTCTTTTGTCATAAGCTTTTTACATCAAGGGCGAAAGCATGCTTTTATAAATTATAAACTCACACACAAATGTGCATTACCAAATAAGGTCACAAATTTTCGCACTCCACTTTTTGGAGTGCAGATGGTAAGTTGTGGAGTGCGAAAATCAATTTTCTTAATAAAAATAAAAAATAAAGTATAATAAAAAAACCTCTCCCACTTGAAAGCCACAAATGTGCATTACAAAATCAAAAATGATACAGACACACCTTTTCAGCCACACTCTACCACACCCTCACTCACATGTGGGTGTGGGGACCACATGTGGGGACTACTCACATGTGAGTGAGGGTGTGATAGAGTATGGTTGAAAGGGTGTGTCTGTATCATTATTCTTACGAAATGGGGTGCGGCCGTGCGGCGGGCAACATCCTACACGGCTGAGGTTTTCTTTTCTTTGTATTTTCGTTTGTTTTGTTGTTGTTTTGTTTTTTTGTTCCCCCTTTGTGGGTACTGTGCGTGTCATCCTTGCGCAGGGGCCATTCTTCTCTGTAGCGTTCCAATTTTATCAAATATCCTCGAAGGGACCCTTTGTGGGTACTTGTTGACGATTTAATCTGTGTGTTTTTCTACTTATGGTTTGAGTTGGGTGTCCCTTAGGGATCCTCTAATACTAAATCGAGGACAGACCCTATTGGGACACCTAGTTTTGGCCAGCTTTTGCAGTACGAGTCTTTGAGACAATGAGCCTGTGTGCTGTTACAGCTCGTGTCTTAAATTTTGATAATTTTAGTTCATTCTTCCATTTGTGATGAAATCTTTACCTTAAGGCGTTTGGGGAAAAAAAAAATTAGTACCTAATAATCTCAGCCCTACAACTGGGTACAATTTACATAACCAGACTTCTGCAAATTTTTTTCAGACCCCTGATCCAATACCATATCCAAACACGTGTCAAATGCATCCACCATTGGCCCATTTCATGCAATATGATTTCCACACCTTCCTCATTGTAGATAAGCCATTTGGGCATGACAACTGCCAGAGCCACCCTCCAAAAAATTCCAAGCGATAAACCTCTGCCGTTCTCTCCCATGGCCCCTTCCATTAACTCAATTGCACTGTCGACTCCTCCCACTAGGTCCCCATTCTTCCTCAACAAAATCATATGCTCCCTCTGTCTCAAATTACCCGACCCTTTGGGTTATCGTTCATTTTCGATAATCATGAGAAAAGAAAAATTTTAACAAAAAAATATGTACATTGTTTTTTGCGTGCAATATGTTACCCGAAAAGGTCGGGCAATTTAGAACGGAGGGAGTAGCAACTGCTAAAGTACATGAATTTCGCAAGGCTATCGATCTGATTATTATAGTTTTGGTTGCAGGGGAATACCCAGGAAAACATCAAGAAATACTGCAACATGTTTGGCTGTGAAAAAAACTCGTTTAAATGCAACGAAAGGTGGCAGGTCAAGTGTTTGTGAACCACTCCCTCCGGATAGGCCACTGTGGTTCCCTGGTAGTTCACCGCCCGAGTGGCTGGACGGCAGGTAACAACTTATAACTGTCTTAATTAATTACTTGCATTATTCCTTAGTTGGCTTTGCTT
This sequence comes from Vaccinium darrowii, assembly GCA_020921065.1. Classification (NCBI taxonomy): domain Eukaryota; kingdom Viridiplantae; phylum Streptophyta; class Magnoliopsida; order Ericales; family Ericaceae; genus Vaccinium; species Vaccinium darrowii. The sequence continues at coordinate 43,697,746 of CM037158.1, read as the reverse complement.
GGACTCAATTTGCTTCAATTTAAGAAGAATAGCATCTGGTCTTTTTGTTAACCCAATTTGTAATTTGCTTCAATTTAAGAAGAATATCATCTAGTCTTTTGTTAACCATTCTAGAAATTGGGTTGTGCTTTGAACCAAATTCAAGGAAAATTGGTACTATTTCTGACCGCGATGGGGTCACATAAGATGTGGCTTCCAGTGGCGTAGTTAGGAATATACACCGGGGCACTATGAAAAAAAAAACTTCGGTGACAGCTATCCAACCCCGTCAACATGCACTGACCCACGAGGGCACTATAAAAATAAAAACTCCGGTGACTGCTATCCAACCCCCGACGACATGCACCGACCCCCGATTTTATAAGGAATAAGAGAGGATGCACCATAATTCATAACTCATTGATGAACTCACCACATATAATCATTTGTAAAGCAATAGGCCCACAGCTTTCTCTGTGTAACATTTTTATTTTTTCCTCTGACTTTGTGAGTCAAGTTTGGCCGGTGGCCTTGTTTGGCTAGAAATTGGTCCCTTCGTGGCGTTGTATAAATAAAACGTTGGGCTTATCTATTGGGTACTAAAAATAACAGCGGGTCCTAGTTTCTATTTAGTTTTTGAGGCCTAAAATGTCAGATTCTAGGGCCTTAGCCCAGGACCGGTACTGCATCTGAGTTCATTAATCCTCCAAGGAAAATTAGGAGCCATCTTCCTGTGGCCTTTGATTCTACAAGACTATACTCAAATGGACTCCAGAATGTATCTTATGTTTGCATAAATTCCACATTAAAATATGATTAGGCAAAATATTGATCGTTCTAGTCTTCTAGATTCCATAGACTTAGTGATACAAAAACTCAAAATGTACATATTTCATGTCCATGTATTTATCACGCTTCTTCATTTCATGGTTATATGATTTTCTTTCTCCTATATTACCTGTTTTTCTCTGTTCTGATTGCAGCCTTCCCGGAGACTATGGCTTCGACCCACTTGGTTTAGGTACGCATTTGTTCTTGTGTGAAGTAGTGAGCCCAAAAGCAGCTTCTGTCATGGCAAAATATAGTTTTCATGGAAACTGTTGATCAGTACTACGTGACATCAATTTGACAGGTTCCGACCCAGATTTACTCAAATGGTTTGCACAAGCCGAGCTAGTGCACGGCAGATGGGCAATGCTCGCCGTAGCAGGAATTCTCTTTCCAGAATGGCTAGAAACCTGGGGAAGGATAGAAAACTACTCTTGGTTCGACGCAGGTGCACAAGAATACTTCGCCGACCCAATCACCTTGTTTGTGGTGCAAATGATTTTGATGGGTTGGGTCGAAGGACGGAGATGGGCCGATATGATCAACCCAGGGTGTGTTGGCATGGACTTCAAGTTACCGCATAAGACGAGACCGAAGCCTGATGTGGGTTACCCAGGCGGGTTATGGTTTGATCCCTTGATGTGGGGGAGAGGGTCTCCAGAGCCTGTGATGGTGTTGAGGACTAAAGAGATCAAGAATGGACGGCTTGCTATGCTTGCTTTTGTTGGTTTTTGCTTCCAAGCAGTTTATACTGGACAAGGTCCCCTTGACAATTTGGCGGCTCACATTGCAGATCCCGGTCACTGCAACATCTTCTCGGTACGTCGCCTTCGATGAGAAAAATAAAAAACAATTTTAGCTACGACTCTAAACGAGTACACCAATAAAACATGGTTTTGTAAAACGGAATTCCAGGTCGAAATTGATTGATTTGTTCAGCTTGGATTGAGAGCATTACTGTGTGTAGTGTCTACATCGACTAATTTGTAGAATCCAAGTCGAACAAATCCGCCAGCTTTAGCTTGAATTTCGACAACGAGATCATTGTTCTTCGAATTTAGTAACTTAAAACTCAACTTCAGGGGTCGTTAATTTTGAATGACCGAAGTGTTCATTATCATTACTGTAGATGGCTATGTACTACAATGTAGCTTGTAACAAAGTTTTTCTCCCCATTTCTTGCAGGCTTTCACATCACATTGATATGGTGAACTTGAGCCAGAGGCCAGGATGCATGCAAAACTATGAACTCTCTTGCCTTGTTTGTCATATTTGAGCAAATCTAGTGTACATACTAGTACTGAATTACTCCTACTACAAAATTCTTCATTGATTTCCATGCCTTTTGTGGGTTTTTCATCTTGGTACTGTTGGAGCCATTCAGCTCACCCAGCTAGTCAACAAGTGGTGCAAATTGCCTAATTAGAGCATCTCCATTTGGCTCTTTGACAACATACTTGACTTCTTCATTTCTCAATCAACTAGGAGCTTGACTACTTTCATTTCTAATCAATTAGGGGAGGGAGAGAGGGAGAGAATACAATAATATTTGTCTAAAAACACCTTGGCAGTATGTTTCATTATACTACTTGACTATTTTCATTTCTCTTGCCACCACATAAGACTACTACTATTTCGCTACAGTACAACAAACTAGAGTACATACACATATTTAGGCTCCTATAGTTCTTTTATAACTCAGTGTCAGGATGAACTTGCGCGCATATCGACTAATCCTGATCTAGACTCCTACTTATATGAACTAATCAAGAACATGAATGACTAGTAATGACACTTCATCTATGTCCACCAATGCTGTGAGTAGATGAATACTTTTTTGTACATTCTTCAATTTTATGCATGTATCACACCCATGCATGTATCATGTGTCTATTTGCTAACTATACTTATATAAATCTAGTTAATCTGCATCAAAATTTTCGACTCTCTAAAAAATGCCTGTATTAGAGTTTGACCTAGGCGACTAGCGTAGTAACCTCCTGGGCGTGATCATAGGGACTCTTGACTCACGAATGAAATGTCCAGTTTGATCCATAGCTACTCTGTGAGGACAGAGCATCATCACGACACTACCTAAGAGCATCTTCGCTCTTGACTCAAATTTTTACCCAAATTTTGGTAAAAACTTGAGTTGATATGGAACACTCCAATGGACAAAAGAAAACGTAGACATAAATTTGAGTAAAGGCTTCATTAATGACACAATTGTAATTTTGAGAGAGAAAAAATAGTCTAAAAAATTAGAGTAAAGCTTTGGTTCAAACCAAATTTGGTGAAAATTTTGAGTAAGCTCAAATTTTGTAATGGGTTTGAGTAAGGAGTGGAGTGAGTTTCTTGTTGATTTTTACTCAAATTTGAGTTTGAATGTAAAATTGAAGTAGTCAAGAGTGGAGATGCTCTAAGGCCTTGTTCTCCAATGGATTTTAGGTAGATTTTATGAAAATCTCATAAAATGAATATTTTACGAAGGAGTGATAAAATGAAGTTGTTTTCCCAACTGATAAAAATGTAGTGGTTTTCCTATAGATTTTAGGAGGATTTTATGAGAATCTCATAAAATCACTTTTACATTTTATGTGTTGAGATTAGAGTGTCATAAAATGTGAGATTTTATGTACCTAAAATCCATTGGAGAACAAGGCCTAAGTACAAAAAGCATAAGTTTTTGCCCTACCCACACACTCCCTTGCCACCGCGAGGCACCACCGCCTTATTTTGTCTTGGTATGTCGTCGTGGAATTTTTTTTTCAATGACCAGTAGATATTACGTGATATTCGCTCGCGTATATTCTGCCATAAAAAATGTGACAGACGGGCCCAAATTGAAAGTGTCAGATGAATTTTAAAAAAATAAAATGAAAAGTGTTTTAATTCGGGCCGTCTGATTCATTTTTGGATAGCGGAATGTAATCGAGCGTTGCCACGTCATCAATAACCGCTTAGCACTCAGAAATTTCCTCCGTGTTGTGAATGCCAAAGAGAAATGGGTTTTGTCTGTGCATACTGCATGTATGTCAGGGGGAGTACGAAGAGGGAGAGCTGAGCCCATCCATAATCCATTGCACACTGAGAGAGAGAGAGAGAGAGAGAGAGCCCAACTTCGTGCCCTAGGGTTTTCACCAGAACGAGAACGGCGACGATGACATCGCCCAAAAAAATGGCAGAGACCACCACAGAGACGCCGGCGGCGACGGATTTGTGGTATCGACTTCCCGCAGATATCCTCCAATCCATCGCAAAACGCCTCAACTACAAAGCAAATGCTGCTTCTTCATCTTCTTCTCCTAATCGCATCAACGCCCTTGGTCTTCTTCGCTCCGTCTGTAAATCCTGGCGCTCCTCAATCGAGAAACCATCCTCCTCCTCCTTGCTGCTGCCGCTCACCCTTCCTTTCCCCATTGTTCCCAACCCCTACCTGAACCCTAACTCCTGCCGCGGCTACTTTTCCCTCACCCAAAGCACCATCTACTTCCTCCTCCAACCACTACCGCCTTCTTCGTCTTCCTCCCTCCTCCACGGAACAACAACCAATACTGGTGGCTGCTGCTGGTTGCTTAGGGTTCAAGAGCCGCCCTCTCAAAACAACAACCGGTGTAAAATATACCACCCCCTTAATCCCCTCTCCAAACTTGGGGCCGAGCGAGTTCCGAAAGCTGCATTTCCAGAATCGCTTAACCTGCTCGACGTAGGAATCGTCGAAATCGGCAAAGCTCACTGCCTGAAGTTTGTTGATGGGAGGAAGAAGAAGCAGGTTGAGAAGAAGGACTGTCCCAAGTTCAGGCCGAGGACAATGGAGGAGGTCCAAGCGGAGTACCAAGAGACTTACTCCACGTACATCAAGAAAGTGGCCGTGTCTCCAGTGGATTTTGGGATCATTGCTATTAATAGTGGTCGACTGTGTTTTTTCAAGCTCGGTGGTGACCAGAAATGGATTCTTATCGATTCTTCCAACGACCGATACCATGACATCGTTTATCGCAAGGGGAAATACTATGCGGTGGACTATAGGGGGAGGACAGTGGTAATTGATGGTGCGGACTTGAAGAAGAAGGTTAAGGTGACAGCATCTCCCTTGCCCGGCCTCGGTGCTTGTCAGTTCACTCGCCTTGTTGAATCGGGCGATGATCTCTTCTTGGTTGACCGGTACTTGGACCCGGGACACGAGTCTGTAACCTCTATCGGAGCTGTTACCATGGGCATGGTTACTGAAGAACGTCATCCGGGTATGCCCAACTACTTCAATGTCTACAAGCTTGATGAAGAGAACAAGCAATGGCAGCTTGTTGATGATCTAAATCATCAAGTTTTCTTCCTCGGTGATGACTACTTATTTTCAGTCTCTGCTCAGGATTTCCCTGGACTTAAAGGGAACTGCATATATTTCTCTGACTGTATGTTTCGTGCTCGGAATGAGAAAGAAGCAAACATTGGGAAATCCTGTGTCCTCACGGGTGTTTACAACCTGAAAGATCGTCGTTGTGGGCCGCTAGCAATGTTTCCAGACCACTGGCCCATTTTTTCGCCTCCGCCAGCTTGGCTTAAGAAACACTGCGAAGGGATGATGGTATATCGATCTCATTGTGTGTTTAGTTTACAGTCGTGCATAACATGATATTAGCTGAATTGCTCATGACATGTGATCTGGTTTCATTTCCATTATGTTACTATTTTTAAGGGCTTGTGTTAAGCAAATTCATATGATTCTCATTTATCTTCATTATGCAACTGGCTATGAATTTTCTATAACATTCTGCAAACTGGGAAGCATGCTTGTCTAATGGCCAGCCACCTAAATATCCAAGTCCTCCATCCGCGCCACTCCCTCTCCTTCAAATTTCAGCCATGAATTTTTCTGAGGTGTATGCCACCATGAAGTATGCATTATTCTATTCATGAAGTATGAATTGTTGACTTTGGTATCGAGCATTGGTTGGGTATCAAGGGATGCATTTTGCTAAATACTCATGCCATATTGTATTGCTTTCTAGCTTCTAACATTTTAAATCTTGTCGTTCTGGTAGGTTTGTTTTTGCTATTTATTTATTTATCTATATTTATAAGCTAATTTTCCATAGTACACCAGTGAATCAGCGACCCTTTAGTCACTATTGTATTAACAAGCAAACAGCAAGCCTTGACGTGTTATGTTGTTTCTTCTGCAATAAATTAACAATTTAGGTGATTTATACTTGCCAGCAATGAGATGCAACAGCTATTATGGCAACGTATAAGTCAACACGTTTAACATCAGACCATGCTGTCATGAAGATTATACATATCCTTTGTCTCTATTTGTTTGTACATACAACTTAAGCCAAACATTGTGAAGGGATGCCAGTATATTGGTCTCATCGGTTGTTAATTTACAGTCATGCATAAGACAATATTAACTGAATTGGTCTCTTTTCCATTATGTTACTACTTTAAGGGCTACTATTAAGCAATTTCATATGATTCACATCATCTCGCCAAACTCATATAGCTTCATCTATGCACTTTGAGTACATCTTTGTGCAACTGGCTACGAGTTCTAAAACATTCAGCAAACTGGAATGTATCGTTGTGTACTGGCCAGACAGGCAGACACCTAAACATCCAAGTCCTCCACCCCTGCCACTCCCTCTCCTTCCTCAAATTCAGCCATGAATTTTCTGATGTATATGCAACCGTGAAATTGTTTACTTTGGTATCGAGCATTGGTGGAGTATCAAGAGATGCGTTTTGCTAAATATTCATGCCATTTTGTATTGCTTCATCTTGTATTACTTGGTAGCTTCTGATATTCTAAACCCTACGGTTTTGGTTGGTGGGGAGTTATGAATGTGCTTTGCTATTTATATATCCATACTTTTAAGCAGAATTTCAATAGGACACCAGCAAATCAGCGATTTATCTTTTTAATCGCTATTGAATCAAGAAGCAAAGAGCGAGCTTTGATGTGTTATGTTGTTTCTTCTGCAGTAAATTAACCATCTAGGTGATTTATGCTAATACTTCGGCAACTGCCATTAATGAGATGTGACAGATACCATGGCAACATATGAGCCAATATGGATCTCGCTTTCATCAATATTATTTATATGCTTTGTTTCTATCCGCTTGTATATTCGAGTAGATCTTGGTTTTTCCTAATTTATATCAAAATTTAAAGTGGAGAGAACATTTCTGTTCATTCCCTTGGACATGGACATGGGCTTTTGATAGGCGCACAATTGTTCACATAAGCGCCCCTTAATTTATCCTTGCTAAGTCCATTTATATTATTACTTAGAGCTTACTGCTTGATTATTGTGTGACAGGTATTTGGAGGCTTAACACGTTAACGGTAAATATTTGGGCCACTAAATTGGATCAGGGCTGAGTTAATTTGGAAAATAAGTTCACGGATCTTGTTGCACGTGCCGAGTATACATGATCAAATAGTAGTTTGAGTAGTGGGTCCACTGGGTGAGAAAATTCGACAAATTTCCAGTAAAGAAATGATCATTTCCTTGACCCATGGTTGCACGTTATAACACTTGGGGTGGGGCCCAAGTGACTTGGTCTTATTGGGCTACAAGGCAATTGGCAACAAAAGTTAAATGGGCCTTGTATATGCCGGCTGGGGTTTTACAAAGGCGGGGATGGAACAGCTTATAAAAGGAGAGGATTAGCCGCATAACGGAGGACGGGAATTGACGACTGGGAACAGAGGCGAAAAAAGACACACTTTGGAGAGAAGACGGAGCAAGCCGAGAGCAGAAAAAGACAGCAGTCACGACAAACTGTGTCTGTGAGCTTCTGATTTATTTATTTTTAATGGAGTTCTGTAATTACATGTTTAGTTTGATCAACTCCATGGCCGGCTAAAACAGTTTCTAGGGGAAAGATGAAACCCCGATCCAAGTAACTTTATTTATGTGTAGGGTTTGGTTTTATTTATTCGGATCGATTGCATAGCTAGAACTCTTTCGTTTTCAATTGAACGGAAGGACTTTTTACTACTTTCAATCTGTTTCGTATTCATATCCGCGGTTTTCGAATACAAGTTATGCAATTGTTTTCAATGTTGTGCTTGGAGTTCTGAGATAGGCTATGCTTGTGAGACGGATCGTGCCGTTGGGCGGGGTGACACCGTGCCAGTGAGACGGTCCGTGCCGTGGGATAGTTTATGCCTTTTAACAATCACAAATATTTTCTTGACAATTATGATTCGAATAGTAGCCCTAACCTATGCATAGTTTTGTTACATGGTCGGGGTGGATTCGAAACCCTAGATCTCCTCTCCATCAATTTCAATAAATTTCATTATTGCTTGTTTTAATTTAGTAATTCACAACAACAATCAATCAATTTCTTTACCGAATTAAATTAGAAGTTAATTGGAATTAACGCAACTCAGCCAATTTGTCTCCGTGGATCGACACTCGGACTTAACCACTGTTCTTCTGAATAAGGGTTAATTCCTTGCTTTTAAATATCTATTTTTGACTCGGCACGACACGGTCAGCTTTTGATGTGGTTTGATGTTTTTTTGATTTCATACACGTTATCCTTGTCACTCTCTACCCTAACACCAATGCTATTTTCTCATCTTTCCATGATTTTTGCATTCATTTCGAAGTGTGGAAATTGCAGGAAGGGATGAATGAAGATAAACTGCAGAAAGATGCTACCGCTTTTAAGCAAGATATGCCTGAGGTGCCATTCCAACCATTATTGACTTGTGATTTCTTGCTGACATCCTCAGCTATGATCTTGTTATGCCTTCTTTTTCTTAACACACAAAACAATTGCCCAATGCCCATGCATGTGGACATCGTGGACATCGTTATTTAGAGCAATAAGGATGTATTCTGTTGTCAAGAAGTAATTTTTACCAATTTCCTCCACTAAGACATATAGGGATTACGTGGATAATTCGAAAATGATCTAAACAAGGTACGAGTAGTGTATGCTTCTAAAATGCGAGCTTGGGGTTATGATTTGGGAAACCATTGTAATATAGCAATTTACTAAAAGTAACTGATACATTTGAACCAGTTGGTTTGACGAGTTGTGGATGAAATTGTGAACCGAGTTCAGTGATCGAATATAAGCTGGGGCTAAGAGTTCGCTATATTATTCAATTTCATGACAAATATGTGGATCGTTAGTAAGCATGTAGCTTGGTTGCGTGGGTTGACTTCTAAGCATTAATTTTAGTCTTTGAGAAATATGTGTATGATTAGGGATTTTTTTGTTTTTTTTGTTTTGATGAGAAATGGAAGACGAAAAGGAACCCATCTTTGGGTTTTAGTTGCACGAAGTAGGAGCGGAGATAAGTAGAAGATTAGGAGCGTCGGGAGGGGCATTACTATAAAATATATATTATTACTTTTTTTAGATGGGGATATATATATATATATATATATATATATATATATATATATATATATATATATATATATATATATAAATTGAAAAAAAATGGATATATGTACTCAGCACAACATAATAGGCCCAGCTCGTTAGCCTAATGCAACAAGAGAGGCCCAAGGATGGGAGCGGGAAAGGAGCATGTACATATATTAAGAAAATTTCGTAACATAGAATATTCACTTCAAAAGTATAATCATTTTAGGCAGAAACAATATGCGCCAAGTCCACCATAAGTGTACGAAATGTGATGGGTTTACAATATATGGTTTTCTTTTCATGATATAATTATATAAAGACCAGGGCTAGATATATAAATTCATTAAAGACCAATTAATAAAGCCAATTTACATTCTTAATTTTTATGTGAGGATCATGAAAAAGCTCCCATCTTCATAAGGAGCAAGCTCCCATCTCAATGGGAGCGGGCTCCTATCAATCTCTTTAGTTGGGAGTGCAAAAGCGGGCTCCTAAGGTCGAAGCGGCACCAATTTAGGAGCTCCCTGCTACTATGGTTTTATACCCATGATAGTATGAATAAACTATTTATGTTTCGGAATCATTCCATGTCCTGTAATAGGTTTATTCTCATTTTCACCTTTTTATTCATGGCTGCAAAATGTTAGCTTTATTATGTGGCTATAGGTGGTGTATGACAAAATGTTTAATCACTTTTCAGCCTACTCCTGAAGCAAAGAAGATAGCTGCAGAAGCAAAAGTTAGAGGAGATGATGCCTACAGACGGAAGGACTATTTGGTGGCCCTTGATGCTTACACACAGGTGCCTAAAATTTTCAAGTGAAACAAACCCTTGACTACAAATGAATGAAAGCAACAGAGGAGTCACATATAGGGGAATAGTTCTATAGTTGCTTCGAAAAACAAATAACCAATTAGAAAATATAATAAAGGCCATCCATATGTAATTCTGGCTACTATGTTTTACGCCTCACAAACACTAATGTAAGCCTCTTTAGACGTTGAAAGCAAATAGAGCTATAAGTGAGTGATAAACGTGACAATGAATAGGGAAAAAGAAACCAAATTGAATGTATATGAGCTTCACAAATGTAATGCTAATGAGTAGTAACGTCGGAAGCAATGAAGAGACCAAAACAAAATAACCATTGTGGTTAATGTGCTTACTGAAAATATGTGGAGGACAACAATGTATGAATGTATCTATTCGATGTCGAATTGGGACACAAGAAGTTGAAAAACTTTCAGTTTCTGTAACTTAATAATGTCTGGACATTGGTGTCTTATTCTTTCATTATGAATGCTGACTTTCTAAGTCATTGTTAAAAGGACACATGGCAGTTTCTCTTGGCTTTTAAAAGGACAGATGGCACTTTTAGAGAGTATATCAACATAAGAGTCTACTTTATAGATATTTTATATCATTCCGTCTTTGCAGTCAGCAAATAGCCACTCAAGCACCCACAATCCAGGACTAAATCCGACAACCTAGAACAGATATCTCTAATTCAAGCGGTGACAAATGTCATCAGACCAGTCTCGTTTTTGTCAGAATGATATCATTCCTACTTCGTTGACTTGTACAAGTATGAATTTGGGGGTTAGGGTTTCCTTTTCTTTTTTGAACAACGACCAATAATGTTTGAAGGCCTTTGAAAGCAGGAGACTACATGAGGGTAAATGCCTAGACTCGTGTATCGGGATTTTTTTTCAAGTGCTGTAGAGTGTCTAAATATAGGAGAAATCTAGTTCGGTACCAAAGTCGAATCTAGTTTCTATCTGCTTCTTGTTTTTTGAGTAATGGTGCTGCTCGGAAGTGGGACTTCTCATGACCTGTATTCTTGGAAGAGATGAAATATTGGTGGAGAAGTCGTAATGGTTAGATAAACAAGATAAGAAGGATTTCAAAATCACAATAGAACTAGTTTAATAAGAACTGTCTCCTTGCTCCCTGGTTCCAAATGTTGATAATTATAGTTCCCTTCATTGTTTATAGAATTCTCATGTGACTCAAGGTAATTATTTTAAATGCTGATGGATATACAGGCAATTGATTTTGACCCTAGTGATGCTACTTTGCTCTCCAATAGAAGTGTCTGTTGGATCCGTCTGGGACAAGCCGTGCATGCCTTAACTGATGCAAAGGCCTGCAGAGCACTAAGGCCGGATTGGCCAAAGGCATGCTACCGTGAAGGTGCTGCTTTACAGTTATTACAGGCAAGCTCTCAAACTTCTAAATGTTGTTCGCTCAAAGCAAAGTTTAAATGAAAAAACCCTTCGCTTTTTATCTGATTTTTTCACTCTCCCTCTTGCTGTTGCAGAGGTTTGATGAGGCAGCCAATTCTTTTCGGGAGGGTGTGGAGCTTGACCCCAACAATAAGGATCTGACAAATGCTTTCAGGTTGTGGAAAAACAATCTTCTTCTCTGCTTTCAGCTGATGTTCTTGCATTTAATATGCATTTGTGTTCGATTAAATATGCTTTTTCATATCTTTACACCTCCCTATTTCATATATATTATGTGTATTCATGAAGGCTGTATTTGGATATTGGAATTGTGTAGGAAAAAGGAAAAGGAAATTGAAATAATTTACCTTTTCTGGTTGGGTTAGGAAAATTTGATTTTTTTTTGGAAGGCAAAAATAATAATTCTATTAACCTTTGAAGATTACAAAGATCAAAGGGACGAAGAGAGGAAGGCATCACATGATCACAACCAAAGGAGGCATCCCAACTAGGTTGGCACCCCTCCAATGGACAATCATATGCCACCCCACGACTGAGATAGTTGGCAAGGTTCCAACTAAAAATAGATAGAAAACCTCAAGAAGGACAGGGGATAGAAAAAAACTGCCACATATAGGTGTTCCCAAAATGCCAAAAAGGAAACCCCCCTCTAATTATCAACTGAGGACAAACACCCTCCAGTTGTTACAAAGACCAACCAAAACTAGAGAAACTACAGATATTATAGACATAGTAATTCCATTAAGAGGTTCCAGAAAGAATTCCAAATCATAGACCTGTTGGTGTTACTTCAATAAGCTTAGCAATATCATGGCAACAACATTAGAGTGTAGGACAATCTTCCAGACTGTAGCAGTGAGGAAAAATAGCAGCAGAATCAGCAAATGAGGATGCTACAGAGTAATCCATATGTAGCAATTGTCAGCAGAAAAGTGTCCAAGGCCATAGGTGACAGCAGCAGGAGAGATAACAGTAGCATAGAGCATTAGAGCTACAGAAATTGTGAGAATGAAGCCGAGAAGTCCAATATCTGGAACAGACTGACACAGACATAACACAAACAGACAGAAAAAAAAAGTACTAGCTGCAGAATAAACCAACCCCTAACCAAGAAGAACACAACTCAAAACACCCACCAAAAATCAGGAAACACAACAAACAAGAGGACCATAAAACCCCAAAAGACCAAACAAAACCAGGTCAAACCCAAGAAAATAACAACAAGGGAAACCTCAAAGCACCCAAAAACCAGACACAACAACAAATTCCAACCACCACCCCCAAGACCACTGACTGACCCTTATTCCCAAGACCACTGACTGACCCCTTATTCTACTAAGCCCAACAGACTCAACCCAAATCTCCCAAACCTAGAAATTTCCAGCAAAAACCAGAGCTACATTGTCTCCAGAATGCTTTGAAGTCTGTATACAAAGTCATCCACAGTGTATCTTTCACCTCCTTCTTTTGTTTTAACCTAAAGTGCTACTCTTACTTTTATGAGCTCTGAGATTTCCTCCCATTCAGTACAACATTGTCAAATACCAGTGCATTCCTCTTAGTCCAAATGGTCCAAATGATCGCAACGGGTACGCAATCCCAGATTATCTTCTTTGCAGGCTTTAGATTCCAGTTTTTCCACCAAACTAGTAAGTCCACTGTCGATCTTGGAGTCACCCATTGGACTCCCCACCACTCCAATAGATTTGACCAAACAGTTCATACATGAAAGCACTGTAGAAGTAGATGGTCCAAAGTCTCAATGTCTGAATTGCACAACCTGCAGACAGCTTGTTCGTCATTCTGAATAATTCCAATATTGAGTAAAAAAGCTGCTGTCTTTACTATGCCCAAATGAGCTAACCACCCAAAACATTGCACTCTATAAGGAGCAACATTCCTCCAAACCAAGTCATAGGCTCCATCAGAGATGGTAGCATGAGGTCTTGCAAGTTCATATATGGATTTAACAGTAAATCTGTTTGAGTTGCTTCCAATCGGTTGCGGAAGTCCTTTTGAACCTTAAACCCTCAAGCTTTGAAGAATCCAATTCGACTCAAATCCTATTGTAGGCAGCAATTCCCCTACTTTCCTAAAGCTTGTCCTGCAGTGGAACTCTGCTGTGGGTATAGAGGTCTTACTCAGGGAAGATTAGAAGTGGAAAATCGGTCACGTAAATTTTGCCGCCTTTATCATGTACAAGTGTACCATCTTCTACATTACATCTTGTCATTGAAAACCAAAAACAAAGGTGTTCTTGGGATGAGAAGAGCAAAGGTAATGTGAAGTATCTTAAAAGTACTGAATTCAAGTTGAGTCAGTGAAAATGTTCTGCTTCCTTATTAGTTTTATGACATTGATGAATATTTCAGGCCTACAGATAAAAGAGGTATCTGCTTTTGTATGTTAGTACTGGAGCTGATATGATTTTAAAGTTATTAATGTTGCCAACATTTTGTTATTACACGGTTGACCTAACATTGATGTCGTTCGGTAATTCAATAACAATGAAATGTGGAAGTCTTTGACCTAGCAAAAAAGGGGGGAAAAAACGGGAAACTAAAGGAAGAGAGAACATAGGTGTATTTTAACATCATTACATTAGCATGTGGCAAAACTCAGCTGTATTCATGGATTTTTATCTTGCTTTTAAATGGATACTATGGTGAAAGCACTGTAGTAAGTATTCTAGTATAGAGAACTTGCCATTACTGTAATCTCGTCCATCAACTAGTAGCTCCTTTAATGACTGCTCTACTTGCAATCTTTGCAGGGAAGCTGTTGAAGCTGGGAAGAAATTTCGTGGTACAGGCCAGTAAAAATCATGAAGGCGCTTCACAAATGCACGTCAAAGGAGAAAGAAGAGGGACTGAAACTTGACTTAATTACTTGTTGGGATCACTGTAGATACTTAATTGTAGAAAGCCAGGCCAAATACTTGTTACAGTTATGTTTCTTTATTAAGTTCGAAGTGGTGTTGCTTTTGTTAGAAGTTATCCAGTTCCCCTGTTTCCAGGTAGTACAAGTGATGAGGATAACATGTTTCTTTGAGACTACCATTTATCCTTGTTCTCCCCTTATCTGCAGTTTACAAGGTGAATTACATGCTAGTATTAGATTGGCTTTCGATTTGGCCTTGGCTTTGAAATTTGGCTGATGTTGTTGATTGAAATTGACAATTAACTGGGGGCGATTCTCTCTCTTTATTGTCTGCGCTTGGAGAAACCTCCCCCATTGGGAGCATACATGCTTCCTCTAAAATGGGTTATAGAAGTTAACTGCAAACTCCAGGGATAGTAGATTATTTCACTTTCAGGGGTATTTTTTGGAGCACCTTTTTGGGACCCGGGGGCTTTGCTGTTCCAGGTTTGGTACGGCAAGTGCCTTGCCAACCCATCCGAGCTATCTATCTCGACAATCAACGGTGCAGACTCATAGATGTATTATTACCGGTAAGAATTAACTTTGAAATATAAGAAATTCATTCTGAACTGTTGATTTGATTGCAAAAGTGGACGTTTTAGACGAGGGTAAGTCCCCTTTTTCGGGTTCTTAACATTTTCGTTCTTGCTATCTCACCATTTCTCACAAGCCGAGAAGTCCGGTTTAGACGATGACATGTCCAAAGTCGAACCAATGTTTTCTGTACTCTCCTTCCCCCCCTCTCTCTCTCTCTCCTCCCCAACCTCAAAATCTAAATTCTATTTTTAGTATCCACAACTGGGAAGTCGCCACTTCCACCACCACACCCATGGCAACCCCCCACACCAACAAACCCAAAAATAACCAAAACAAAACCACACTCACCTCCCCAAAAAAGACTCAGAGACTTCCCCACATCTCTCCGAACAGCGCGGCCGCAGGCTTCTAGCCAACCATGTCCACCGCCGCCGCTGTTCGCTTCCTCCTCCTCCTCCTCTTATCTCCTCTTTCTCTCTCCATACCCGAATCAGACGCCCTCCTCAACCTCAAAAAATCGCTCTCCAACACCGGCGCCCTCAACTCCTGGGTCCCAAACACCTCCCCATGCAACAGCCAAGACGCATGGGCTGGCGTCATGTGCAACGATGGCGTTTTAACCGGTCTCCATCTCGCCGAAATGGACCTCTCCGGTCAAATCGACGTGGATGCTTTGCTCGAAATCCCCACCCTTCGAACCATCACTCTGGTTAACAACTCTTTCTCAGGCCCAATCCCCGATTTCAACCGTATCGGCATGTTGAAGGCCCTTTATTTATCCTTCAATGACTTTTCAGGAGAAATCCCGTCGGATTACTTCTCCAAAACGCTGTCGTTGAAGAAGATCGAGCTATCCGGGAACAAATTTACCGGGGAAATTCCATCATCGCTGGCTCAAATTCCTCGTTTGATGGAATTGCGCCTGGATAACAATGAATTCTCCGGGCCGATTCCGGTATTGGCACAAAAATCTTTAACTTCGATTGACCTGTCCAACAACAAACTAGAAGGGGAAATTCCAGAGAGTATGTCAAGATTCAATCTGCGCGTGTTTGAGGGGAACCCGGATCTATGTGGGACACCAGTTGGAACAGTATGCAATCAAACAACTGCTCAAAATGATAGTAATGATAATTCCAATGCAACAACAACAGCATCACAAGCGCAGAACTCGAAACCCGAAGATAAATCTTTCGCAGGGTGGATTGTGATAGGCGTTCTTGTAACCTTAGTGGCACTCTCTGTTTTAATAAGGTCTAGAAAAAAGAAGGAAGAAAGATTCGACAAGCTGGGGAAGGAGAATCTTGATGAGGTTGTTGAGGTTCGGGTTCACAGTTCGAATAGGAGGAGTGTGAGCTCGAACCACAGCAAGAAAAGTGGGTCTACAAGGAAAGGGTCTCAAAATGGGATGGGGGATCTTGTGATGGTAAATGAGGAGAAGGATATTTTTGGGATGGCAGATTTAATGAAGGCCGCGGCAGAGGTGTTGGGGAGCGGAGGGTTGGGGTCTGCTTACAAGGCGGTGATGGGGAATGGGATGGCGGTGGTGGTGAAGAGGGTGAGAGATATGAATAAGATGAGTAAGGATTCGTTTGATTCGGAGATGAGGCGGTTGGGGGGACTGAGGCACCGGAATGTGTTGACACTTTTGGCTTACCATTATAGGAAAGATGAGAAGCTGTTGGTATCTGAGCATGTTTCTAAAGGCAGCTTGTTGTATCTCTTACATGGTATGAAATTCTTGCTCCCATGGTTTTTTTAATCCGACATCGACATATCAAACATTAGTGTTTTCGTCATGAATCTGTGAAATTTAGACAAATTAATACGCTACAGACCCAAAAAAAACTTTGTGGAATAAAGTTCGGAATGTGACGACATTATTTTCAGAGTTATGCTAGTACCACAAACATCGACAAATAGAATGTTTGCAATTGTGTGCGTAAATGTTTACTAGTTTAGAGTCTTGTTATACTTTTGAGTTGTGTTTGGTTTATTGGAATTGAATGGAGGTAGGAATGGAATGAAGATTGAAATAGAATGAAAAACTAAGTTCTAAAGGCAGCTTGTTGTATGTCTTGCATCGTATGAAAAACTAAGTTCTTGTTCCCATGGTTTTCAATCCAATATCTACATATCTAACATAGTGTTTTTGAAACTGTTTTACGCAATTTAGAGAAATCAATACGCTACTGACCCAGAAAAATTGTGGAATAAAGTGCCGGGATGAGACGACATTTATTTTTAGAGTTATGCTAGTGTCACCTCAACATTGCTACATTCCCATACAATTCACCTAGAAATTGTCCAGAATTTGAAATTCTGGTCACTGATTTCAAATTCTGGGCAATTTCTGGGTAAACTTTATTTATTTTTTGATCGAAAGAAGAAGATATATTAGAAATCTCGAAAGGGTACATCGAGAAGGGGGAAGGGGGCATCCAACCGAGGTTGAATGAAAGGAAAATAAAGGAGAAGAAGAAAAGCAAAGATAATAAGAAAGACTGCCAAACGGAAAACACCCAAAAGAGCCAAACCCAAAACCAAAAGCAAACACAGCAAAAGAATCCCCAAAAAACAGCCCCTAAAAGACAGCACACGATAGCCAAAACTGCATCCACCGAAAGACATCACCCAAAAACCGACTTCAACCCTTGCCAAGCTAAGACACTCATCAACAAGAACAAAAAGATTCTTTAATTCTCAAAAGATTTTCCCCCAATTCGAAGCCTTCAATGGAAATCTTCCACATACATTGACAAATAGAATGTTTGGAATCATGCGCGTAAATGTTTGTGGTTTTGGAGTCATGTTATACTTTTCGTGTATTTGTTGGACAAAAAATCTGGATCTTTATTGTTTTTCACTTCATCAGTTTCTTAACGTGCAAACTTTTTTTTTTGTTCTTTTTTGTCTCAGCGGATCGCGGGATTTCTCATTCTGAACTGAATTGGCCTACTCGTCTAAAGATCATAAAGGGTGTGGCTCAAGGTCTGGGTTTCCTCCACTCGGAATTCGCATCGTACGAGCTGCCCCATGGGAATCTCAAATCCAGCAACATTCTTCTTGACTCGACCTATGAGCCAGTTCTCTCGGACTATGCCCTTTATCCGCTAATCAACAACACTCAAGCTGTACAGTCAATGTTTGCCTTTAAATCCCCAGAAGCCATTCTGTACCAGCAAGTCACACCGAAGAGCGATGTTTTCTGTCTTGGAATCGTAATTCTCGAAATCCTAACCGGGAAATTCCCTTCCCAATATCTCAGCAACCAAAAGGGTGGGACTGATGTCGTGCAATGGGCCAAATCAGCGATTTCTGAGAAGAAGGAGAGAGATTTGATCGATCCAGAGATAGCCGGCGCTACCAATTCAGTTGCGGAAATGGAGAGGCTGCTACACATTGGAGCCGATTGTACTGAAAGTAATCTTGATCAACGGATGGACATGAATGAAGCCATTAGGAGGATAGAAGAGATTCAAGAATAAAAAGCATTGATTCCAGGATTGTAGATTAGTACAAGTGGCTTTTGTAGGAGAGATGTGAGTAGACAAGGGTTTTCAAAAAAGTCTAGCCAATCCTTACAAACACAAATGGTCGATAACGGGAGCTCTCGGCATCAAAAAAATGTGCTTGGGAGCTGCAAAGATCTATCAGAAATGGTGATAAAGTTTTATCATGACACTCCAAATCGATATCTTCATTCGTAAATGGTGATCAATCCCCTTTTTCATGTCCCGCATTTTGAAGAAAGCACAGAGTCAAAATCTATCCGTGCAAAATTTTTCGTTCTTTTTGCGCCAATATTTGAGATGGAAGCTGGGTTTTTTCGCCTCTTCGCATGTGTAAATTAAGTTCATGTTAAATGCAATTGCTTAAAGCTTTGCCACCCTCAAAATTTTGCAGTGAAGCTTTGTGGACAGAGGTAGAATCATCCTCGCAAGAAATGAACTTGGGAAGAATGTAATAGGGCTTTCATTTTCCTTTTCCCTTTTTGCGTGGTGTTGGTAACATTCAATTATTTCAATATGTGTTCGTTGTACAGTTTGTTTATATTTCATGTGGGAAAGAGAAAATTTATTGTCATTTGTTGATATACTCGATTTTTTTTTGTGTGGTTTTTTTTTTTTTTTTTGGTTTAGGCAATTATAGATGAAAGGTTAAATTGTTGGAGACCACACCATCACAAGACTTGAACACCAGAAGTTTAACAGTTTATGACTGGCCTATTTTCGCACAAATATTTCAATTCAACAGCTTCAATATTAAGAAGGTGTCACACGGTCATTGATAGAGTGCGATTTTATTTACCGTCCTTAAAATAGAGTATCTTCCCACTTATTAGTCGAAATGGTGTAGGATGATATTTACGGGGTTCACACTACCTTAACCAATAGGAGGGAGGGTAATATGAAGATAAACAAAATTAAATCCACATTGATAAGTGGTGACTAGGGCTACAAACAAATTAAACAGCTCGAGGCAAACAATTCGTTAAGTACATAGCTTGCATCTTGTAGTAGGCGAATCAAGCTCTCAATACTCTAAAGTAGGTCTGTCAATAGATCGGATCCGCGTCCAAATCCAATGTCCCCGATCCAATAATTCGACATTCTGGATCCAAATCCAATATCCCTGATCCAATAATTCGACGGTTCAGATTCGAGGATCTGACTAAAATTTGGATCGGATCATATCTGGATCTATTGGTGAAAACAAAACCCTTCATTTTAATACAAATGGACATGAATTTCTTTTATTTTCCTAAAATTCTGCACCCCACCCAAAAAAAAAAAAAAACACGGATTAGATCCAAATTTTTAAATCTGAATCCAAAATTCCGAATTACTGTTATCAGATTTGTTGAAATTGAATTCGGATCCGAATTTGAATTAATCGAATCCGAATCCATTGACTCTAAAGCCCATCTATTTCTTTTTTTTGAACAAGGCAAGTCAATTCATTTCATAGCCATAAAGGCAAAGAATTTCATCTCAAAATACAGGACTGAACCAAAACTACCAAAATCTAGACGCGAGCAACTACAACAGCACACCGGCTCACAGGCCCAAAAGACACGTACTGCCAAGGCAGACCAACACAAGGTCGGCGTAGAGTCTGTCATCGATTTAGTAGTAGAGAATCCCGAAAACGGACACCCAGCTCAACCCATTAGCAAAACTATACAAATGAAATCAACAAAGCACCTGTAAGGGGCAATAAATCCCACAATGGGGATAGTGAAAAACAAAAATTACAGAAAAAAAAAAAAAAAAAACTAACTCCGGTCAGTCACCTGCCGCCAGAAAACGCCGCCTCGAAACTAGTGGCTTATTCGCCGGAGGGGAGCCGAGCCACCCTAGCAACCCTTCTCCGTCAGATCTGGCCCAGAACCAAAGCGAGGGTGGAGGGTACGGGGCGGTGGTGGAGGAAAAAGCCCATCTATTTCACACAGCCCTAATGTGGAAGGGAGCTTCTATTCGCATCCCATTTTGGACTACATACAGCCCATTTGCTAAATAAAACCCTGCTGATGTGGCAAATCTTAATTTTTGCTTCACATAACCCATAAAATTTCCCAAATTACCCTCGTCTGGTTTTGGCACATTTCGGATATTTACTCCCGAAACTAAACACATAATTCGGATACAAACTACTGAATTATGGCCAATATTGCGGATCTTAACTACCATCACCAATTTCGGATATAAACTCCCGGTTTTATAGGTAAATTTCGGGTATTAACTACCGAAATGTATTGCGATTTTCGGGACTGTGTGTACCGTTTCGAACGAACAATGGCTGAAAAATCGAAAAAGCAATGGGTTACTCTTGGGTCGTTTTTTGCTCGAAAATCTTCATGTCCAGGTTACTCTTAGTATGTATTTGTACATTCATTGGTGGATTTGGAGTTGTAAATTGCTCCAATACTCTTTGGAAGATTCCTCCATTGATTAAACATGGTTCTCTATTGAGAGAGATGAGAGATGAGAGGCAGGGAAGGACAATGGGGTTAATGGCTGGAGGAGGGGGAGGGATTTGAGGGGCAGGAGGAGGGCAGGAGAAGGAGGGCAGGAGGAGGGCAGGGGAGGATGGTGGAAAAAGTGAAGGAAGAAGAAGATAGGTTTTGGTATTTGAGGGGCTAAATGATCTTTTCACAAGGAAGGTTTTGGTATTTATTTTGGATGGACTGTATTGAGGGAAAATGGGCTGCGAATAGAAGCTACCTAAGAAATTTGTAGAGGGCAATTTCCCAACATTTCGCGGCCCTAATAAGAAATTTGTGGAAGGAAGGTATGACGACAAGTGGGGGCATCACCTGCTGCCACGTCGAATTTCCCCCCAAACCCCCACCCCTTCTTCTCTCTCACTGCACAGTGAGTGGAGGACTAATCGCAACAAATAAACCGTCATGTATCGATCGGCGGCGAAGCGGCTGCTCCTCCTATCCCGTCCCAAAATCTCCCACCTTCGAACCCTTTTAATACCAAACTCTCCTCCTCGTTTTTCTTCCACTTCGGCATCATCATCATCGTCTTCTCAGCCATTCTCTGATCAGATCCCTAATCCCCCCCGCTCACAATCCCCTCACGATTCCACGTCAACCTCATCTTCTTCTTCATCACAATCAGCGGGGTTTCCGGAAGAAGATGCAACTCCTCGGTATGAGAAGCAGCAGAGCTCGCGAGACTCACGCGGACCACCCCGAGCCGAATACCAGGAAGAGCAGGCTCGCGTCCTCAGCGCCTCGCTTCGTCAAGTGGTATGTCTCACTTTTCGTGTTTTTTGGTTAACTGGAGGAATGATGACAGGCATATAGTTCCATAGATGCGTAATGCCATGGGATTCTCATGTTTTGTGGGCTCGGTTCTTGCAATTTCATTTTTAATGAATATGTAATCCAAGCTCCATGACCAATCCGTCAAATTTGGAATGGCCCTTTAGATGTCTGGGACACGTGATGGTGTGCGCAAATCGTGTATTCAGAAGATGAAAGGAGAAAAATCTTGAATTGAAATTAATCTGTAATGAAATTTGGGATTTTTAGTTGAAAAGAGGGATGAAAGAAATTTGGGGTGGGGTTTCTTTAGGTAGTTAAAGGGGTAATTTGGAAAGAAAAGAACGTGACCCAGCTGACTTTGACGCCTTTTTTAGTGTTCCCTTATATTAGTAATGATAATAATAATAGATGTTTTGGTTTTTTCCCCATAGTGTAGCAGTTCGGGATTGGAGGTTCATTGTTGATTATAGACCTTGTTACATGATTCCATTGGATTTGCATTTCCGGAACTTAACACATGATTTGGGGGCATTGACCCTGCATTTTTTATGGCAGTATTCCCGTGCTAGTCAATCTCTTTGGCATATTTAGGGGAAGGTTTTTCACGTGTATTTATTTATGGGTGAATCTCTCTCATGGATTCGGCTTGGTCAGAGACTCAAAGCAGCAATCCCGTTGGATTAGGGACAAGAATCTGAGAAGCATTTCAGTTTGGTCTTCAGCCTTCAGGGCCGGCCTCAGTCATGAGTGGATTCGCATTAACTGTTAACTCGCTCCATGATTTCTTAGTTACAAGTAATTACATCAATTCAATATAACAACAAGAAGTGCAATTACTTAAGTGTTTGTGATGTACCGTTAGCAATCTATGGAGGGAAACAAAGTTTTGAATTTAACGGAAAAGTAGGATTTTTAATCATCTGTGGGATTGTTGGATGAAGCTGTGCGAGCTCTAGTGGGGCCTGTTTTGTGCTCTAGTGAGACTCTGTGCAACAGCTGCACGATGTTGGTGTGTTTGGGGGATCATTCATGTTCCTCAAAGGAAATTTGAAGACCTTGTGTTATATAGTTATCTAGTTAACACCATTAGCTCATTCATCTTTTATAGGCCACTTAAGGTTCTTTTGATCCACTGTAGAATTGCTATTGTGAGAGTTTGGTTGACTTATGTTGGTTTGCAGCCTAGGTTGGGTTGGACTGAAGCGGCTATGATTGCAGGAGCAAGAGAGGCTGGTGTTTCTCCTTCTATCATTGGTTCTTTTCCAAGGAAAGAAGCTGCACTAGTAGAGGTATATTTCCAATTCTTTTGGGATGAATTGCTGCATCTTTGGACTACTCATTTGGCTAAGTTAGTATGGAAACTGCTTTTTATTCACTTTATATCTTTAACCTTCGTTTTCCACTTTTTTTGTTGCATGAATTTGATGGTGATTGTTTTCTGATGATATTTCTTGTTTTATTCGCTATGCAGTTTTTCATGGATGAATGTTTACAATTGCTTATTGATAGAATTGACTCTAATGAAGAATTAAGGAACTTGATACCTAGTGAGCGCATTTTGAAGCTTGTGAGGATTCGCTTAGAAATGCAGGCTCCCTTCATATCTAAATGGCCTCAAGCACTTAGCATACAGGTGCCAATTTTAGCAGACTTTGATCGTATTCATGTTAGCTCTTAAATACTGGGAAAATAAATCTTTGATAAATTGCTGCACAGGCACAACCTCAAAACATTCCAAAAAGTTTTAAGCAACGAGCCATGCTTGTTGATGAGATATGGCATGCTGCTGGTGATACGGCCACTGACGTTGACTGGTATGCGAAGCGTGTTCTGCTTGGAGCAATATACTCAACAACTGAGGTGTACATGCTAACTGATAGTTCACCAGGTTCGTTTTCTTCACTTCCTTACGTTGATGTACCTTTTCGCTTGGTTGGTGTGTTGCACTCATGCAAATTGGTTTGTTTGTGGCACCAGAACAGACTTTCCAAATGGACTATCAGTTGTTCTGTTTCTTTTTTCCACAACATGAACATGGTGACATCTTAATTGTCACCTTTTCAATTCAATGTCTTGGGAAAATAGTCAAGTGAATTGACCCATTCTCATTTTCAAAGTCCACACCTCCTGACCACACAATAAGTGTGCGGTGGTTTCTGAGGGGTCTCTAGACTTTTCCTTGTTTCATGCAATGAAATTACATATTCACAAAAGTTATTTTCTTAACACCTAGGGAAAGAATGATTTTGGAGGGAGAGAACCCATTCAAATGCCTTGTTCTTATCTCACCGATCCAAAAGGCATTTCATTCATACTGGTTTTGTACCTTGATTGCCTATCTATACATGCCATCTGACCTGTCACATTTTCACTTATCATTGGCTTGTCAAATTCTTTCAGATTTTCGGGATACATGGACGTTCTTGGATGGACGAGTTAGAGATGCTTTTGATCTGAAAAAGACCATTCAAGAGGTACGGACCTTCACTAGCGTTTGCCATATGGAATTTCTCATTTTCTTTCTTCATGTTTGGGCGTCATGTGAAGTCAAGTATTTTGATGGTTGCAAGTTCTATGGTGGAAAATTTTCAGGCAAACTATTTAGCAGAAGCTGTCGGTGCAGGGATGGGAAGCTCTTTCCAAGGATTCATGAAGAGAGTTATGCAGGGCTAAATAGTACTCCACGGAGTTGCATTGAAAAGCATTCATCTCTTGTTGTTTGTTCTTCTTAAGTTCCAAACAATAATTTCCTTCTGTGGATGCAAAGTTAAGCGAAATAATACATGCTTTTATGACAACCTTTCTCTGATGATGTAATTTTCTATATTAATTGCTAGGGAACTTGCACTTACGGAGTTTGGAGGCATGCAAGATTAGATTTAACAGTGAAAATGGTTTCTTTTGGAGAATTGTTGATCCCATTTATCTGGTGCAGAATTGTCTTTGGTTGTAACAAATGGATAATTTAGAAACTGGAAATGGAAAATTGATAAATAATATCTCCGGGTTTGCGACGATAACTTGGTATAAATTAGCTAGCTACCTGTGATGAAAAGTGTGGTTGATCAATATCGTTGCAATCACCAATTATGGAAGGAAGTTTGCCACAGATTACACCATTTCGCAAAAATCTGTTCCTGTCATTAGCCAATTCCTGTTGCCTCTCGTCTGGTGCAAGTGACTTAGCCACGTGTTTCAGAATGATTATTATTGGCTTCCTTAACATTTATATTCCTTCTAGATTCCACCTTTTCGTATGACAAGTTCATGAGCAGATTTACCTTTTACTCTAGACAAGTGAGAGTGTGAGACAAAGGGCACCAGCAACTCTATGGTTCAGAGGAAGAAATTGGGAATGTAAATGGCCTTTTGATTTGGAATTTAATATTCCATGACAGATTGACATCCTCTTTAAGCAACCGAAAGGAAGTTATTCTAACATTGATGTCAAAGCAAAAGTGAAACTTTATTCCCCTCCTTTTTGGCTTCATACTCAATATATTACAGGACCTGAGGTTTCCCAAACCCTGCTACTTTTGTCACTTCTGTTCTCTTGAACAAGTTTTCAGGACGCCCAGCATGGATTTTGATGAAAGCAGGCCAATCATTTGCGACAATGGTTCAGGCTCGGTGAAGGTAAGGCAGACCTTCTCTCCCCTTTATAGAGAAACATGTGATGTGCATGTGAAATAAAAAATTAAACAAATTTTGACCAGCATATCCCTCTGCAGGCTGGTTTTGCTGGTGATGACGCTCCATGTGTAGTTTTTCCAAGCGTGATAGGTCGTCCCAGGAACAAGCAGGGGATGGTTGGAATGGGCCAGAAGGATATGTACGTTGGAGATGAAGCACAAGCACGACGTGGGGTCCTCACATTGAATTATCCAGTTGATCATGGAATTGTCAGGGACTGGGAGGCCATGGAGAGACTATGGTATCATACCTTTGAGAAGGAGCTCAGGGTTAATGTAGAAGAACACCCTGTCCTCTTAACCGAGGCCCCCCTGAATCCCAAAATTAACAAAGAGAAAATGGTGGAAATCATGTTTGAAGCTTTTGAAGTTCCTGCCACCTATATAGCAATTCAAGCAGTGCTCTCCCTTTATGGCAGTGGCCGTACAACAGGTAAAACTAAACATTTACCTCCTCTCTATAGCAGTTTGTGAACACTCACGAGTTATACTCCTACTATGTAGTAGGATGGCATTTCAGTATATTTTCTTGTCAGCCACAAAAATTGGAACGTATGGGAGAAATAAGAGAAATTTCAAACAAATTTGGTAATAGATAAAAAAATCATTGTTGGATTTTATGATGGGTAATTAAACAAGTCAATGTTGTTGGCATATTTGTAGTGGTTTCATTTCCGTTTCCTAGGAAACGGAGCTATTTTTGCAGTTCGTAGAAACCAAACAGGAATTTTGTCCTCGGCTATATAAAGCATGGTATATTAACACATTATGAACTTGTCAGGAATTGTGATGGATTCTGGAGAAGGTGTGACGCACGTTGTCCCCATTTACGAAGGTTATGCACTTTCACACGCTGTGCAACGGCTTGATCTGGCTGGGAAAAACCTGACAGATTACCTTACGAAGATCCTAGCTGAAGAAGAAGGTTGTGTGTTTACCACATCGGCGGGAAGAGAAATTGTCAGGGACATTAAGGAGCGACTCACTTATGTGTCGATGGATTTTGAGAAGGAAATCGCTATATCAAGGGAAAGCTCAGAGCTAGAAAAACAATATGAGTTGCCAGATGGGCAAGTAATAAGAGTTGGAGCCGGACGTTTCACGTGTCCAGAAGTTCTATTTGATTCTGGTAGAGTTGGTATGGAATCTGGAGGGATCCATGAGATTGTGTTTAGGTCGATAAGAAAGTGTGATATGGACATTAGGAGGGAGATGTATGCAAATGTGGTGCTGAGTGGGGGTACCACCCTGATACCCGGCTTGGCGGATCGGTTACTGAAGGAGCTGAGCTCAATGGCCCCACCTGGTGTTAGGATCAGGGTGGTTGCACCTCCAGAGAGGAAGTACAGCGTCTGGATCGGTGGGTCCATCTTGGCTTCGCTAAGTTCCTTTCAGCAGGTACTTTCTAATTGACATGACAATATGTGGTTTGAGAGTTGATTAGCTCGAAAATTAACCGAAATGATTGTGAAGTTTTTGCCCATTTACGTGGCTTCTTTCCCTTAGAAAAAACCTGTTTTCAAGTGTTGCTGATCATTATGTGGTGGTGTTGCAGATGTGGATATCCAAGGAAGAGTACATGGAGACCGGTGCTGCCATTGTGCACATGAAATGCTTTTGAATGGGACAGAGGGGGGTGCTGCGCAGCGTGCTGTGCGGCGGCTTTAGGCGCCGTGCTGGCATCGTTCCGACGATCGGAAACGTCCACCGCGTAGAGCTCGTCGAGTACTACAACTCCACCAAAAATCAATTCGATCGGATATCGTTAAGTGCATTATCGGAACGCGTATAACTTGAAAAAAAGCAGAACATATAAAACTGGAAACACTGGATAAAAACCATTAAAACCATATTTTTCAAGTTATTTTAGTTCCGATGAGGGACTTAACGATATTCGATCTGGTTGATTTTTGGTGGAGTTGTAGTACTCGACGAGCTCTACGCAGTGGACGTTTCCGATCGTCGGAACGATGCCGGCACGGCGCCTAAAGCCGCCGCACAACACGCTGCGCAGCACTCCCCCTCTGTCCTTTTGAATGCAAACTATGGCATTCCAGTTTCTTTTCGAACAAAAATGTGTCATTTCTTCTCTCTCTTACTCAAAAGAGCTACTCCCTCCGTCCCATAAAATTAGATCACTACAAAACTATGTACAATTTTCAAGCTAAAAATAAACGTGTTTACGAAAATAATTTTTTAGTCAATATGGATCTTGTTTGATAGATCTCATCGAGAATTTTGTACGGTGCAAAAAAAATTCAAAAATTATTTTGGTAAATACATTATTTTTTAATTTGAAAATTGCACGTAGTTTCGTAGTGATCTAACTTTATGGGATGGAGGAAATTTTTAAAGGTCTCTCCCTCTCTGATTTCTCGGCTTTATGTTGAATATAAAAGACCACCTTGTTCCCAAATGTTTTGAGAACTCCATCAGAACAAAACTTGAGAAAAGAATTGTGAAGTTGGATGCTATTTTACTCGGTCACTTTGGGTGAGGTCTTTAATACTCCTATTTGTCTCCTTTCCGGATTTAATAATTTAAAAATAAACAAAATTTAGATCATTTTAAATTTTATAATTAGTCATTGATCCAGAAACAGCAATAGAAATTATTGTAAATTATAAATTAACTCGATTGAGAATTTTTGTAAGATTAAACGAGATTTGTGGAATTATGAATACGAACACATAAAATGGGACGAAAGTAATACTTTGGCTATACAACTTTTAAATGCACTGCCCAATAATGTAAGATCCCATGGTATATTTTGACAATCCGAGTCGTTTATTTTATAACTTTGACGTTTGAATCTTGTGCTAAAAATTGGAGTGATCAAATATAAGCAGATATAAGCAAGTGTTCAGTTCAAATCAAGTGAATAACAGAGAATTTTAAAGATCCAGTTATCTCAAGGAGAATGCAAAATTGTACAATTGCTACTCATGTCCGATCCACCTATTACTTGGTATAGATGATTTTCATACCAAGATTGACAAAATAAATGATTTTGATTGTCAAAATGTATAGTGAAACTCACCTTGTTTGATGTTGAATTTGAGAGGTGTGTAAATTAAATTACCCAGATGTATTATAGTAATCTCTTGTTGGTTAAGCATTTGTTTGGAACTTGTGAAAAAGAAGAAAAATGAAAAGAAATTTTTTTAAAAAAAATCTCCCATTGTTTGGTTTAGAGGGAAGAGAGGAGAGAATAAAAAATTCAATTTTTGTGCACAATAAATTTTCTTCTCATTTTATTTTATTTTCTCTCATTTTCCCATGTTCCAAACAGATTGGGGTGTTTGAGAACCTCATTTTCAACTTTTCATTTATAAGTTTTTAGCTTTTTAACTTTTTGGATTATGGTCAAAATGTATTTTGAATTTAGTAGGAGTGTTTGGGAGAAATGTGTAGAATGCATTTTGTAACAAGGGTAGTGCAGAGATATGTACAGAATCCATTTTGTGAGGCTTTTTGTTAATAAAAATGAGAAAAAATAGAAAATAAGAAATCAAAAAACTCATTATCACCTCTTTTCCACTTCTCCTTTGACCTCTCTAAAGTCAAAAATAAAAACCCATTTTCTTATTTGGCCCAAGTCTCCCAAACTGCCAAACCTTTAAAATCCAAAAATGTAAAAAATGAGGAGTAGAAAAGGGGCTCCCAAGAGCCCCTAACTCCGGTGGGTTGTTGGGAGTTTGGGACACTTTAGTCAAAAAAAAAATTTTAAAAAAAAAGGAAAAGGGAATTTTGAGAGGGAGATCGGGTCAAAGGTGGAGTTTTGCGATCTACCAAAACCCATATACGTCTCTGCAGACAAACAAATTCACATAGTGATAATTTCATCAGTTGAAAGAGGTGAGAAGGGAAGAAGATGGCTTCAGCTTCAGCATCACAGATTGTAGAGAAATTGAATCTGAAGTCCCACCCAGAAGGTGGGTTTTTCTCGGAAACCCTCAGAGATACTTCTGTCCTACTCTCCAAATCTCAGCTTCCCCCCGAGTGTAAGTCCCCATTCTCTCATTTTCCTCTTCGTTTCCCTTTTTGGTATGGAAAATGATATGGGTATATACGTTGGGCTTGAATTTCTACTTCCATTCATACAACTATTTCCTGTTTGCACACTGTTTGTTTATGTTGGATCTGGGCCTCAATCATCTTAAATCGGCATAGTTATGCGAATACATTTTCAGTGAACAGTCAAAAGTTTTGTTCTTTTTCCACACTTGGGGTTGCCAGGATGCTACTGTGGGTGATATGCCATGTTTTATGGACTCGGGTTTGAGTATCGGTGCAGTTGCGTTTCTAAAGGTCTACCCATTGAAGTCTAATCCAAAGGTTTCGCATCCCTGCAAAATAGGGGGTCACTTGTATGTGTTTTGATAATTTTTGTAAACTAGTGCCTACTGTCAGAAAGCTGTTGCATACGCCATGTAGCAATTATGTACCAAAGTATAGGTATTGTGACATTTTTAAATACAACTATTTAAGAACTGTCTGATGGAAAGTGTTGGCTTGATATGTCACACCTGTATCCGAGAGTCTTAAGTGTTTGCTCCATCCTAAATTCTCAAGGTCGAACTCTCCTACGTGCTATCAACTATTATGGAGTAAGTCCATATGGAGCTTTTGCTCCACATTTAAATGGGCACCCTACTTAGCTGATGGTGGGATTGGTTTCCTAGGTAAGTCGAGATGCGCGTAAGCTGGCTTGGACAACTTGAATTAATCATACAAAATTTATTTGACAGTGGTATTTGGTAGCAGTAATATCGCTTTAAAACCAATAAAGAAAAATTAGCAAGTAGTTAGTCAGTATCTGGACAATTCTTTCGTTTAAGTTGTTCCTCTAATCATTATTTTGCTTCTCTGCAGACAAGGTTGATCGTCCTATTAGTACGTGCATTTACTTCTTGCTTCCTTCCGGTAGTGTATCACTCCTCCATCGTATACCATGTGCAGAAACCTGGCACTTTTATATGGGAGAACCTCTTACGGTACATTCAACTCACATCTTATCTCCACCCATGAGCACTCTCATCACAATCCATGCAGATCTGTACTCAGTATTTGTAATTGTTATGAAGTTATTGATTTACTCATCATAACTATAGAAATAAAATTTTATGGATGATAGTTGTATTTGGACAGCGCACATACTTTGATTGGGCTGGATTGAACCTTTTTCTTTCATTTTTTTTTTTTTAACTCCAGAAAATATGGATTGAACCTGTTTGGTGCGTACAATACCAGCAGGAATAATCTGAGTTTGAAATTTCTCAGCACTAATAGGACACATTGGAATTTTTTGAAATTTCTCAGCACCAGCAGGAGTAAGTTCTCATTGGAATTTACATTATCTTCTTCAACCAGTAACAAAATATCAGGAATACTTGTTTTAAACTTTTCTTTTAACCTTAAAAAGTGGGGTTGATGATATATTCCTACTGGGTATACAAACAAATTAATGCATTGTTTTTCCTGCTTCGAGTTATAAGGGAAGAAAAACATGTTAACATTCAGGTGATTTCTAAGCTTCCCCTAAATAAGGATTAAGGAGTTTTAAAGGGAAGCATGTGTTTTCTAAGTCAATAACTCGCTTCCTCTCAAGATTTATTTTACACCGTTCTGAATCTAATTTTAACAAACCATTTCCTCTTCAGGTAGTGGAATTGAATGAAAAAGATGGTAGTCTCAAGTTGACGTGCCTTGGACCGAATCCAATTGGAACCAATCAGCTCCTTCAGTACACAGTGCCTCCCAATGTGTGGTTTGGTGCATATCCAACCCAAGACATCGATGTTTCAACAGAAAATGGAGCTGTCCAAACCGCACAAAGAGATGCTGAGAAACACTTCTCCTTGGTAGGATGCACATGTGCCCCGGCCTTCCAGTTTGAAGATTTTGAGTTGGCAAGACGTTCTGAGCTCATTTCACTCTTTCCAAAACATGGATCCCTGATCAATTTACTCACCCATGCTGAGTGAATGAATGAGATGTTTTAGGTTCTGAATGTTGACAATGAATTAGAGATTTTCCCAACCACTCCAAATTGCAATATTCTCCATCTTATAGTATTACCCTTATGCTGCTGGAGTTACTCGAGGTTTGACCTCTTTCATATACTGAATAAATGTATCTTGATGTTGAATTGTGCTACTGTTGATTGTAACATGATGAACATATTTAGCTTCTTGATTTGGAATACTATCCATCCATTCGAAAGAAATTTTTGGTACCCTGAGGAAAAAGGACAAAGAAGCTAACGAAAGAGAGCAAGTTGTGATGAGTGAGGACATACATCATCTTTCTTGGCTTACGTTCAAAGACATGCCACAGATATTGAAACACCCATATGTTCAGTACAGTACAGATAAGTTGACTGCCTCCACTTTCTTCCGCTATAGAATTACATGCCTGTATCTAAGTGTAACTCCATCTTTTCCTCTCGGTGGTCCCGTTCAGTTGCTCGGATGTGATGGGAAAATTATCTTTTCTGCAACTTTCTTTGAGGTCAGTTATCAAGAAAGTTACCGGGGACACCCTTTCAACTTTTGTCATTGAAAATACTTTCTTGTTCTTGCAAAACTCTTTGTCAACAGCACAATACGAGATAGTATTAAATTTTCATTCCTTTTAGGTTTACCGTATTGCTGTTAAAGAGCTGCAGATTAATCCAAATATTTTGTTTTCAGGGTAAACGTGGACTCATTGTCAGTACATCCATCCTAATTAATTTCCCTACCAAAAATTGATTTCTTTTGCTATTTCTTCTTTATCTCTTTGCAAAAAGTAGTTTGGTAGTCCCCTGTAAAGATTTGATACTGGAGATGTTAAGTGATCTATTTTAGTTTGGTAGTCCCCTGCCTTGTCTTCTTTAGTTCATCACTTCTTCTGCCAAGAGTTTGTGGTTATCCTTCTTAATCGTACTTTACCACCACCATTTTCTCCATCAGGTATTGTACATGAAAGAAAATGATGGTAAAGTGAACTTAACGTGCCTGGGAATCAATCCGCACGTACAGTACAGTGTCTCCCAGTGTCCGGTTTGGTGCGTACGTACCAGACCCAAGACATCAATCTTTCGACATAAAACGAACAAAACGGCATCCAGAGATGTTCGGAGGACTGAGGTAATCGAAATCCAGCAATATACTAATTAAGTAAGATATTTCTACATCTAGGACCCAACTTGTACCATTGATAATGATAAGGAAGAAATGGTGGAATTGCCGGAGGAGTTTTTTTGGAATGGGAAGGTTTTTTATTGCGACAAATGATACATTTTCTCAGTTCAACCACTTGAGATGTTCGAGTTCCATATACTAAAACCCCTATGCATTTTGAATTACACAAGATTTGACCTTCCTTATGAGTTCAATAAGAGGTTGTATCTTGACGTTAAGGTGTGTTATAGGTTGTTCTAACTCACGAAACACGTCGAGCTTCTGCATTTTGAATACTGTAATTGCTAGGGTCGACGGGGCTACATGTTTAGATGGTCTGTTTCTGGTGTCCATTCCAAATTCTGCCATGGAGTACCCGGTAATGCATATATACAAGAACGAAAATATATTTTGTTTGCGATGTTTAACTAATAGATTTCCACTAATCGATATCAAGAAACTCCATTCTCTTTCGCATAGTTCCTTTCAGATCCGCAGCTTCCTTTTCTCCTTTCTGAGCCTGAAGAGACCATTAGATGAACTGAATAAGCCGAAAATGAGGAGCACAAGAAAAAGAGATGGAAATTCTATGCGCAACTGACCCTTTCAATCTCTGTTGCTGATACTTTAATCATATGTAGGGGAAGCTCCTCTTTATCCTGATCATGTATAACCAGCAGCAAAATTATGGCAGAATGACAAAGATAATTTCACTTCATTCGGCAGTATTTAACGATATCGAAGTCTCAAAGAGAGATGAGAGAAAATACCAGTTCTCCAACCAAGACGACATTCTCTCCGCGAATTATGTACAGCCCTAAAGGAATGTCGGAGTAAAGATCTCCAACCGTAATCCGCTCAGATGCACCTTCTAAAACAATATTTGCTGTGAAGCGAAAGGAAACTTCAATCAAATACCTTCGCGATTACTTTTCCCATCTTTCTTTTAGAAGAAGTAAGTTTATGTAAAGCCTTTGAATTGTAGGAGAGTGTGTGATGGTACCATATTGATCGAAACATCGCAGTTTTCCCAAGAGCTTCCGATCATCTCGCATCAATACCAGAAGTTTCTCTGTATGATAAATAAAGCTTTAAGGAGCCAAACATGCTCTTCAAAAAAAGGAGCCATGCAAGGTGCAGTTGCAGCTTTTTTGGATGTTCATCAGAGTTTGGGAAAAGCACAATTATCTTGTACAAATGGACTTGTTTTTGCAGTAACTTCAAAAATGTCAATAATGCGTTCAAGTAAATTTTGTCAAGCAATTTTAAACACCCAAAACTCAAATTTACCAGTGCAGCATCAAGCAACTCAATATACTTGCATACACCCCGAGAGAGAGAGAGAGAGAGAGAGAGTACTGTCAAGGTAGCTTGCAAGTGAAGCGGAGAGAAAGATAGCATCTGTGACTGACCAGGACATGGACCTCAATCTTCTTCTGTATGTCACAATCGCCAAAAAGTTTCAGAGAACCTCGAGAATGGCATTCGCCAAGAAATTTCCAGTAACATTTCCCAATTCCCCAGAAGCAGCTTCAGCACAACACCTGCAAATTCATTGTCTCAAACTTTAATCCAAACACACCCAATTTTCTCAAAGACCAGAAAAGCTCAATACTTACGCATAACACCAAACATGACAAGAAACAGAGGCATGGATATGATTACACTTGATATAGATTCAGGGCCGGCCAAAGGGTTTAAGAGTAAACACTTCAACAATTTTTACAGCAATAATCACAATACGAGAAAACTAAAACAATAATTTCTACTAATCATTATACAAGAACACAAAATACATATCATCTCGAGAATGCATGGGAATCACTTGAATATTACTCATTGACGGACATGTGCGCATTGTATAATTTGTATCTACTCGCAGATGAGACGGGCGAAGCGTCCAAGTCTGGGAACTAGCCGACTGGGGTAAATCGTAATGAGTCATACTCCTAAATTAGGCCTTTTTATTTTAATGCGGGTCCTATATTGAACCTTTAGGCCTAATGGATAAATTGTAAAAGTTAATTTGTTGTGTGTTTTGACTTGTTTTGTTTAGGTCTTTTTTTAAATCAGATTGGGCCTCTTTTTGTTTTTCCTATTTGGCTATAAAGACCCTTACTCCAGCTTAATAGTAAAACTCATAGGGGTGCTCCTATTTTTTGGGGGTTTTTTTGGATGCACGAGGCCGAGGCCTCTCGGGCTTTGGGGTTGGACTGGCCCTGTACAGATGGGGGCTAAGATTTCGAAGTCTTCGGAGAACCAAGTTATTCTCCAAATCAAGCTACACATAATCTTTTCCGGACACAGAGTCATAAAAAATAAAAATAAATAAAAAAAAGTTTGCTAAGATGTGATTAAATAGGATGTTTTGTATCAGCAAGAAAACCAGGTGGCCTCTAATACCTATGCCATTGCCGAACAGATCTGTACATGTGGCTGATATGCATGAGCACAGAACCCTCTCTTTCTTATTTTCTTTTTCACTTATCGCAAGCGGATTGGATTCCAATCATGATGTCTCCATATGTACAATTTGTATTATTAACACAGTGGGTGATGCAAGAAAATTTGCTTACTAGCTTAAAGAACTACATATTGATACTCTGAAAGGAAATCTGAGGGCCCAAACTATAATAATTGAGCTGATGATGCTAAGCTCATCACATCGAAAACCCCAAGCAGTTGGCCTACTGTCAAGGTCGGGAACTTACGGCCAACTTTAAAACCTCTCAAGTGTTATTAGTTCTATTATGAGGTTAGTCGGAACTTGCTTGGCCCTGTTAGTGGACGGTATATTTCTGCCCCAAGATTAGTCGAAGTGCGAGAAGCAAATTCGGACACCCTAAGATATCCAAAAAAAAAAAAAAGAAGCTGACCACATCAAACATTAATACTTTGTGCCCACATGAGAAGTTAAACTATAATTTCTGGCAACTGTTAGGTGGAATCAGGACCTAACAGAATTGCTTGGGACATTATTTTAAGCGTTTTAGATCAATGATTGTCACTAAAGAATAAGCCACTTCCCATGTATTACTTGCACCTTACCTGATTAATTTATATATATGACAGAAGAATGATTGTGAATGATACATTAGTTTTTTCTGGGTTTTTTTTTATCCGAGGCGAATGATAGATTACTTCAACGAATGCAAATGAAAAAGTGAGCGATATTTTGATTAGACACCAGGACAGATAAATATTGTTTTTTTTTTCTGCCCTTTTTCGTGGGTAATTAGCTATATAGGTTGTGTTTGGTTTGAATTTTGAGTTTTGGTTTTTGTAATGATTAGAGGGAGAAATAGGGATAATAATTAAAAAATACGTATTAATGATTGGAGAGAGATAGAGAGAAAGATAAAAATAATATTTAAAAATAGGGGTAATAATTGAGAAAACTGGTTCTTAAAAACCAAAACGAACAAAGGGGCTAGGAGGCGGTGGTTGAGCAGTCTTATCAAAGTTAACATAAGTCTAGAAATCTGACCGGCTAAGGGCTTCTAGCTTTGTTGATTGTGTATTAGTACTAGGTGCTGGGAGGTTCTGGGTTCGATCAAGCTGATGGAACAACATCAATAGCCCTTGTAAGAAAAAGAAGGCATATAAAATCTCAAAACCCGAGAAACACTAACATTTAAGCTTCCTTGTACTACAAAACTATTTGTGATTCACATCCACATAAATGATTGTTAGGAAATCGAAACACAATCAGACGTGCGTAATGAAAAACAGAAAAGAAAACGAGACACAAGATATACGTGGAAAACCTCAACGTGAGAAAAAACTACGGGAGCCACAGTAGTCCACTATGAAATTGAAAAATAAGAGTACAAGTCTTCTCGCAATCTCTCTGAGATTTGCATTTTTTCTAGCCTCTCTCTATTTTTCTCCAAAATATGATAACCCTTTTAACAAACTGCTAAATAAATAGGTCGGGTCCTATGACCAAAATTACACACCGAGGTCCAAAAATATCGTTTTCGCTCCCTGCGGGGGAACTGCCTCTCGGGATAGACCACTACTGAAGGTTGTCTACACCCCAACAATGATTCTAGTTGTCCTGAGATATTACCATAATAATGGATCCGTTGCGAATGGCAGATCCTTCTAAGAGATCTCTATCATGAAATGGAACTGTGCAGATTTCTCCTACTTTTTTTTTTTTTTTTTGAGTAACGGTACTGCTTTCATTTATTTATAGACCAAATACAGAATATAAACATCGCGAGAGACTTTAGTTGGTCGTGCAAGACCAAACATAACCAGTAATAGAAAACAACAAACCTTATCAGGCCATTCCCAAACCAAAACAAAAAAAAACAAAAAAAAAAATGAAACAAGCTAAGTTAAATTGTACAGGAGGTAACCTCAAACATTTCATGAGGCACATTCCATAATCTGCAAGTGTCCTTGTTCTCTTGGCTAGGCTTCACATTCCTCCATGACAACATTGAGTCTCTAATAGCATTGCAAATCTTTTAGCTAAGAGAGCAGGAGCCCAAGAACTTCAGTTGGAAAATTCTTCCATTCCTTTCAGCCCAAATATGGTACAGAGTTACAACCAGGGAAAGTTGGTGAACAAATTTTTTGAAAACCTTCCCCTTGGAATGCAGAATAAACCATGGTACTACATTATCCCACAACATAGGGCCCCGAGCCACTTGATTTTTCTCCAAAACTTCTAGCCACACTGCTCTAGAATAGGAACAATAAAAAAACAAGTGACTACGAGATTTAGTGCCGCCACTATCACACAGAACACAAGTTGCATCAAAGATGACTCCTCATTCTAGCAATGTAGCCCTCGTGCTCAATTTTTGCTGCATAGCCAACCAAAGAATAAAGGCCCACCGTCGAGCATACTTACTAAACCACACAACTTTGCACCACTCTTGGGAAACATAGGTACGCCTTATAGCATTCCAAGCAGACTTCATAGTAAAATTATGAGTAGGGGAAGGAGTCCATGTCACAGAATCTTCAATATCCACATCAGGAAGAAAACCTTCTGCAGTATTTGTTGAATCTCCAGGCTAACCCTTCTCCTTTCTCTTGAATCTCCAACCTTACAACTTGATCATGTTTTTTATATTCCATTTTTTAAATTCAATATGTTATCTTTCAATCATATTACAAAGTCCCATTACTACTTAGTTACTTTTCTTGATAATCGTTGTGTTTTTCAAGACCGGTTTGCAAAAAAGACGGTTGGAATGATATTGTACATGGCAATTTCTACTATGTTCAAGCACCTTCTGCAATCTTTGTTACTGGTACACCTACCATTGACATTTGGCTTTGGCAGCTTGGACATCCTTCTCATCATAGAGTATAAGAAATAGCTAAGAATGTTTCATTTGATTCTTATTCGAAAAACTATGTGTTGACATTTGTCCACAAGGAAAGCAACCAAGACTAAGTTTTCCAATAGTTCCATTTCATCTAGTAAACCTTTTCAATTAATCCATGTTGATATTTGGGGTAGTTCTTCCCAACCTTTAATGGGTGGTTCCATGTTGATATTTGGGGTAGTTCTTCCCAACCTTTAATGGGTGGTGCTCGTTTCTTTCTTACTATTGTGGATGATTTCTGGCGGTGCACTTGGTTATATTTTATGCGTTATAATTCTGACACAAAATACCTCTTGAAGTCCTTTTTTTGCTATGGTGTAAACTTGACATCATTGTCAAATCAAACACATATTTTGGTGACAGTGATGAGCTTTTTCCTGAAATTCAACAGATTAGATCAGATAATGAGACAAAAATTTTATCCATTGGCGTAGTTCATCAAAGTAGCTATGCCTCTACACCACACCAAACTGATGTTGTAGAACGCAAACACCGACCCCTTTTAGCGGTTGCTCTATGAT
Source organism: Vaccinium darrowii (assembly GCA_020921065.1). Lineage (NCBI taxonomy): Eukaryota > Viridiplantae > Streptophyta > Magnoliopsida > Ericales > Ericaceae > Vaccinium > Vaccinium darrowii. Next base: position 43,659,325 of record CM037158.1, on the reverse strand, counting down.
TTCAGGCCAACTAACCAATCTCCTTTTTGGGGTGGGTATTCTCACAACTGCATATTTGATCAATAAGATTTCCACAACCCTACTTCTAACCAAATTGCCTCATGAGTTTTTTTTTTTTTTTTAACAGTCCCACCTTCCTAGTCTCATCTTTCTGTATTTGATTGCTTATTATTTGCCAGTAATACTTACATTAAGGACAATTTGACAAACAAGGAAGGCCCAGTGTCTTGTTAGGTATCCATATGCACAAAAGGGTTACCAGATGTATGATATCCAAACCAAAACCATTTGTGCCAAGGGATGTTGCATTTCATGAAACCATTTTTCCTTTTGAGATATTTCTTCCAATGTAGCTTCGTCACCGGTTATACCTATTCAGGATCATTCCACATTTCGACTCAACAAAGTTAATAACCAACAACAAGACATTCAGTGTAGCGTACCCCACCACCATCACCTAAGGAACACTTAACTAAACCTACCATTCCTCCATGTGGCATCGGTGATTCCACTAGTATACCACTTACCATGCCTTCCACCCACGAGCAACGAAAGCCATTTTACCTTCAAGATTACCATTGTTCAATGGTTGCTCATACAAACACTACCATCTCCAATAGATTCTAAATGGACAAGTAGCCTTTACCCTCTTGATTATTATATCTTCTCAGTTGCACATCGAGCCTTTCTTTCAGCAATTTCTGTAGTAAAAAGTCCACAGTGGCGTAAGGCAATGGCTAAAGAAATAGCAGCTTTGGAAAAGAATCACACATGGAGGCTTACTCACTTGCCCTGGGTGCAAGTGGGTTTACAGAGTCAAATATCGATCTAATGGTACGATCGACCGTTATAAAGTTCGCTTAGTTGCAAAAGGATTTACACAAGTTCAAGGGCTCGACTATCATGATACCTTTGCACCTGTAGCAAAACTTGTCACGGTTCGAGCTCTTTTTATCTATTGCTGCTTTTAAAAATTGGTTCATTCAACAACTTGAGGTCAACAATGCATTTCTCCATGATGATTTGGATGAAAAAGTGTACACAACTCTTCCACCTGGGTTTACTCGATAGGGGGAGGCTTGAGTGTGCAAGCTACCAAATCCTTATATGGATTGAAACAGGCGTCTCGCCAATGGTTTGCCAAGTTCTTTCAGATTATTCACCAACGGTTTTTTCTCAATTACGGGTTGATTATTCTTTGAACTCGCATCAAAGCAATCTTCAACATATGTTTTCATAGATGCTGATGATATAATTGTGACTGGAAAAGATCCTTCAGCGATTCAGCATCTCAAACAGTTTTTTGAGAGGCATTTATTCATTGAGGACCTTGGGCATCTCATATAAACTTCCTTGGGATATAAGTTGCACGCATTTATTCATTGAGGACCTTGGGGATACTTCCTCGAGTATCCCCATGGCACGATACTCCTCCTTAAGTGGTGTTTTGTGATCCTCCTCCTCAGACAAAAATGAAAAACATCAACTCTAAATGCCTCCATGCCACTAAATATGACAGCTACAAATGTAACATCAAATGACAAACATATGTTACAATTACATCAAATGACAAACATATGTTACAATTACATAACTGACAAACATAAATTCTCCAAACTTAGCTGCCTCTAAAAAAAACTTGCATTGTCCCTCTAAAAAAACTTGGATTGAACCATCTTCCGAAAAAAACATGCTGAACCATGTGAGTTCGATTCCAAGTTATAAGAGCAGATAGCTTCCTCCAAACTGAAATTCTTCCAATATGAGTTATTGTACTCATGTTTTTGCATTATTCAACTTCAATAAGAGAATAATTACATTAGAATATATGTGAATTGACAACTGCAACATTCTGACATGCACAGGTGTTTCATCCCTCTCGGTCATACTCTGAATCGCTTGTATGTGTCAACTTTCATGGCATAATCATAGAACAGACAGACAAAGTTTTTCGCCGCCTTTATTAGTTTGAATTGCTTAAATTCTTGTATTGAAAATCTCTTTGCTGGTACCTGCATGTTTAAAAACAAGAAGTCCGGCCATCAAATGAATTGACAGGATTCTCTCAACAAGGGAAAGAGAGTAAATTTTCCAATACGCAGTTATATTCTTACCATGTCAGCTTCCAAAAACAGTGTACAGGAGAGGAAAATTTATATCTCTAGAACAATATCTGCAACCACAAAATAGAGGCAATCAACAAAATTGCAAAATCTGCTGACAACTATCCCAACCAATAGAAGTGCCATCCAAAAGATACATTTTTTCGTTCAGATTAAATGGAATATATGTCTGAATGTTTATCGTGTTATATAGAACTGCAGATGATATGCATGGTTGAGATACAGCTACTTCACCAACAGAAAAGGATCTTACATTCCGAATCGGTCTTTACCCATTTACTTCCCTCATTTGCAGTATCATGTGTTTCATCTTCGTCGCCTGCTTTGAGCATATGACTGGACTCCAAGTACCTTTTTATAGTACCCTTTGTACTAGAATTTTGTGGATACACTTTCTTGTGCAGTATAGCTCTCCAAATCTGTATAAGTAATCAGCCACCAAGAAAGGATTTATTAAGCAATCAAACAAGGAGGAGAAGAATTAATGGATGCAAAATATCCGCTCAGCCCTACTTAGAACCCATGAACAAGCTGTGAACCATTATGCTCTGATCACATGGTTGAAGTAATTTGAGAATGAGTACTTAGGTATTTGAATGTGCTTACTGGTACCCTCCTCTCTTTCACTCCAATAACCAGCGTGTAAATTTTTTAATAACCTTCTACAATTTTAGGCATATCTCTAGAGTCTAGATTCTAGGTCTAGACAATGCCAACGAACGAACTTTAGTTTGTTTTCCATCAAAACGGTCAGAACGGAATATTCACATGACACTTTTTCTATATGTTTTCCAATTCTTTTGACAATCAATTATGTTCCAATGGTCTTTCCGAAATTTCCTTTTCCTAGCTAACAAAAACAACATCATACAACTAAATTTTGATCCTTGGAGAAAACATGGGCATTTTGTGCATGCTTACCTTCTCCATTGTGGACTTATCTGGAACAGGATCTCTCAAGCTAGGAGTAGGCACAAACATGCTTCGGGACATACCCATCTTTTTAAGGAGAAAAGACAGTGCCTTTTTCCCCGTGGCTTTCTTTGGGTGATCAGGACAAATATCTTTCCCTTTCAAGCAGGTACTCCGCAGGAGCTGACCACTTGTGTTTGTTGAATCGCCACAAACATTTTCGCCATTACTTCTGTCATCTTCCAAGCTTGGTGGAAAGTTAAAAGTTTCCAGTTGAACGTTATGAGTTTCTAAATCCTCTGCTGCATTTGATTCATGAGAAACTTGTTTATGGATTAACAACATCAACTCTTTCTGAAGTTCTACAACTTCCTCGGGGGTGAGGTCTGGTGGTTGACCTTGGGAGGCAGATTGCCTCCCTTGGAGATTGCATCTCTCTGGATCTTCTTTAAGGCTGTTAATTCCAAATGTGCCGATTGCTAGCAATCCATGAGGCCAGTCACTGATCTCTTCTTTGCTTGGTTCTTCCCGCGTTTGATCTATAATAAAGAACAAGGTAATAACAAGAAGAAGAAAAACAAGGCCTTTTCAAAGGCAATGTTCATCATATACTAACAATGCTTTAAAGAAAATTTCTTTTTGTTCCCGCCTTCCCGGGGGGAAGAGTTGGTTTAAATCCAGTTGAAAGGTTCTACTAGCACCCATCAGTCATTTCGTTCATGGTAAACAATCATCAGAACTAGCAAGACTGCACTAAATACAGATAGGCCTTTCACCTTATTGGTTTCATTCTAAAGAGTAACGAGGATTAGGACTTAGAAGAGAATCAAAGATCACAGTGATAAAATAATTTTATTTGTGAATCAACTTCAACCGTATGCTTTCAAGAGTTGCAACACATGTATATAATTTCACTGTATTACAAAATATAAATATGTCAAAAACCAAGGCTGAGCTTGAGTTCACGAGATAAATGAAGAACCCATTCGATGGTGAATTCTGGCCTTACGTACGCATAATGAGTTGTTATGGCATGGTTTGCCTGATGCGCCTAGTAAGGATGTTAGATGAGGAACAAACCAAATTACCTTAAAGATGGAAATGACCAGAGTATCATTTAACTTGACATCAAATTTAACGCCATTTCAAATCTTTTAATGTATAGATGGTGCATAAATAAGGAATCAAATCAACTATATCTATTTCCTTTAGCTCTTTCTATAGACTTGTTTCCTGGTTTCTCTGTTAGGATAATTTGACTTATAAAGAGTTGTGATTCATCGGGTTCAAGATTATAGTGATTTGGATTTCTAATAGCCAATGGTACAAGCATGAATTTTTGAGATGCTTATAAATCTGAGGCTAGTAGGACAATACTATAGATATATGCGTGTGTTTGTATTTAGTTTTGGACTTTTGGTAGTAGGATCATTGTACAGCCTCTTCAGGGATTCAAGTGGGAGCAAAGCTCCTGTATAGTTTCCTTTTTTTTTTTTTTTTATCTTCATGGTCCTAGTGTGCAGCCGTAGGAGTTGCAGAAACTTGGATATACATACAGCAGGAATGCATATGTAAGACTTGCACACATGTATGAAGACATATACGCTTGAGATCTTGGACAAGTTTGAAAGGTGAAACTTTAGAAAAGGAAGGCTAATCCAACTTTATCGTTGTTATTCAGCAATTCACATTCCACTGAATTGTTAATTGCTAGTATTATAAAGGAGGCTGCAAAAAGAATTAGAATCGAAGAATATGCAATCTCTCAAATAGCTTCTTTTTTATTTCACCAGCTGTATTAAAGGTTTATGCTAACTGATGTCTGAACTAACATTGATAAGAACTTAAGTACGAAAAAATTTAGTTACTGAGTGGCTGGAAGACCTATACATGGCTTTATGGAAAGCCACACTTCTCATTCAATAACTCTTGATATTTACTGGAAAAGATGCGAAGAGCTGAAAAAGATATGACAGAAGAGAGAGAAATAGAAGTGCTTACCATTAGCTGATATTGAGTTTGGATTTTTGGTAAGCTTCCTTTGCATCCAAGTGAAAATCTGCAATCAAAAAAGATTAAAGGCATTTGTAAAGAATGTACATTTATGTATGTAAGCACCAAAAGGTCATTAAATACTACCTTCATCTGGAAGAGGTAGATGAAATCGCTAGAGAGGTGAATAATAGTGACTGGTGGGCTAAGACATCAACACAAGTGCTTAAGCACTGATCTCATGAACCAAGGAAAGCTGGGTTTTCCAGGGGTTAAATAGAAGTAAGGCAAGGAGAAAATTCCACATCCAAGCTGGTGGTTTCCAGTGGTTCAAGTTACGAAATCCAGCCTCATGTCACCTATTTTATTTTAATTTTTTCCACCTCCCTTTGTCACTTTCTAAATTCCAACTACTCTTTTCCCTATATGTTTAGACCAAATGCTTCTCTTTTTCATTGACAGAAGAAAAACAAGCTGCTTAATCACAATTAAAACACCTGAACAGAATTAACTACATCTATTTTAATGCCCAAAAGCAATGATTAATCCATTAAAAGCAAAGTTACATGCAGGTTTGTTCATTTGTGCGACCATGACAAATCAGGACAGAGAGCTGACACCTAAATTTGGAGCAGTGTGGCCAATGGTAAATACAAGAGTTGTTGCCTGATACAGCCAATTAGAGGGCAGAAATTATAAGGGTATAGAGGCATGGCAGCAATGGGTTAAGCAGGAAAATACCAAGTAATGCAACCGACCTTCCAATGGGGTTGTCCCTTACGAACCGAACCACCGGTGCCTTCTAAATATCAGCCCCACCACCACCGCATGATTCTAATCAAGGGAGGCCCCTCAGGCTCCCATCTAAACCTCTGCCACCTTCCCCACAGCTCTGATGTGTTTGCAAAATCTTTTGCATTTTCCAGTATTCTCTGCCTTAAACATGACACGCTTGGAAAGCGATACAGCACTTGATCAGACAGCTTTCATCCAACCTGTACTAATCTATGATCAATTTAGCTGATTGACGTCTAAGAAGCATGGAGAGGGACGAGTGACAACACGCAACCACGCCAACTCGCAAAAAATGCATGGCTCGACACTTCGAGGACACGTTAAAATTTGCCTTTATTTGTATGTCTCACATGTACATACAAAACCAGCTAAATTTTGAAACGAACCCATATAATTCATAACTCAACAGAATGAATGTTTGATTTCTCTCAAATGTAATGGACTTCATGTATATTTAATTGATGGAAATGTGCATTCCTAACAAAAGTAAAGAAAGATTCGACTGGACGAGTGTCACAGCGTCTAAGAGTGCATGATGAGTGTCAGTGTCCATCCGACGCGGCACCTTTTCAGAGAAAAGTGTGGTTGCTTTTACTAGCCAAAAATGCGACCACCTTTTACTGTGGTTGCTTTTACTAGCCAAAAATGCGACCACCTTTTACTGGTAAAAAATGTCCTAGAACTTAATTGATCACACGTGTGGAAATCCTGATTTTGTGATCGGAGCGAAAGGTATGATCACTTGGTCACTGCAATTCTAAAAATCAAAAAAGGATGGAAAGTTGGTCTGGTATTGGTAAATGATTTGTAATTCCTACCCACAACATGGAACTAGATTCGTGTCCTACTTAATTTGTCAATATGAAGTGATTGGATACTCCAACAACAAATCGAGGAATGTAAAAATTTTGCATGATGCATATGATTTGAAAATAAATGAGAAGCAAGAATCATCTTTGGTCAAAGATTGAAACCTGAGGATTATCACTACTTGCAACTTAAAATATGTTTCTTGTGTTCAAATAAAAAAAAATCATAATTTTTTTTAACTAAATGTGAAAGTTACTTTGCAATCCCTATATTATGGCTCATGAAATTGTAAGAATAACAAATAGCCAGAGTCAAGGTGATCCCTTAAGCTAAAACAATCCTTGGGGACAGTTCCAGGATAAGATTTTAAGTCCTGATCTAACCACATCAGATGGCAGACTCAAACAATTGAACATCCCAACATTTAAAGTTCTTAAAGTCTTATCTCAAAATTTAGTTTGTGCATGCTTGTCCATATCTAAGAATGCAGGTCTGGCTAATAATGTATACAAAGACAATTTCAGGAGGAAAAAAAAAATACCCATAGGCCATCACTATCACCAAATTTTGATTGTGCATGTGTGTCCATATCTAAGGAAATAGTATAACATAGTGGTGGGAACAGACGTAGATTTGGTCAATTCTGTCTGCACAGACTTATATGCACAGATCTGAACACAAATGTATTCAAAATATATTCACCTGGGCCCTATAGTTTTGTGAGACGTATATCAGACAACTCTGAATATATATATGTCCAAATCTCTGTTAACTTAGCATTACTTGTATCGAATACAAAGACAATGACAGAGAAAAAGGAATTCTTTTGTGGTGTTAGCTAATCCTACACTACCTGCCCTTATCTTCTTCTTTTTCTGGTTCTAAACCAAAATAAAATGAAGTTCAAATCCTGGAATTCTATGGCTTGGCCTACACTCTCTCCTCCAACTGGACACCACCAAGGCACGTGAAGTTGTCCATTCACATGATGTCCATCCCATACCCTCATCAGAATATTTGGCATTTGCCCCAAAAGAATTTTAAAAAAGCAAGTACAAGCACAACCTACGTGTCAAACGAGAGCATTTAGATGACTGAGAATCAGACCGTATCAAACCAACACGTGTGTCCAAGGGGGTCAATCTGACATTTTCCATTCCAGCTCTCTTCCCTATATGCATGCAGCAGTTCAAGAAAACCAAAGGAAACTTCCCTATGACTTTGAAGTTTGATCACTAATTATAAATGGGATTTATCAACATGCCAGCTTCATCTTATTGGTCCCCTCAATCTCAAATCTCTCAAAATATGTCATTCCACATCACTCCCCCCAAAATAGCTCACCCATCTCTATACCAAATGTTGGTAAAATAAACCCTTTTAGCTTACATTAACATCGGGCCGACCCAACTCCATGGCCTTGGGCATTCAAAAAACTCAAAAAAAAAAATAGGGGCACCCCCATAGTTTTTACTATCAGACTTGAGTAGGGTTCTTTAAAGCGCAATAGGAAAACAAAAAGTGCCTAAACTAATTTTTTAAAAAAGGCATAAACAAAAAAAGTCCATTTGACCTAAAGGCTTAAAATAAAACGCACAACATATTAACTTTTACAACAGATCCATTAGGCCTAAGGGCACGATTTTTAGATTAGCCCTTGAGCACTAAAAATCTTGAGCCGGCCCTGATTAGCATAATCATCCTAAACCCGGGGGGGGGGGGGGGGGGGGGGGGGGGGGTGTGGGTTTAAAAGTGATACCCACCACTTCCCCTGCAGCATATATCACTTAGAGCATATTGATTAAAACTTCACTATGTGGTCCAAGAAACAATTCCTTATAATGCACAGAGATATTTTGTCATATAGGAGGGGACCATACTATCTAGACCTTTTGATTAGAGGAAAAAAGCTGCAAATGAAAACAACTCTATAAAGAGAGGAGAAATTGACACATTCTAGCACAGATTAGAGTAATGACCTAATATACTTGATCAGGAAGGTAGTAAATCCTAAGCCAGCTTTCTTATTCTTCTAATTTATACATTAGACCGCTCTTGAAAACTTGGTCAATCTATATACTTACGCTGCTAATCTAACGGGATTTTTTACATGCTGGGTTGCTGGCTACCCTAATCCATAACCCATTTCCTTTGTCCGGAGTCCGGACTTCAAATTGATCTTGTGAAAGTTAAGATTCTAAACATGACACAAGCAGATAAATGTTAATAATATCATATTTGCATTAATCCATTCATATTATCCGGCAATCTTCCATTGGAAGTATAAGTGAAAAAATTACAAACCTATGCAGGAAACAAATCTCACTTCTTGGGAAAATCTCACCAGTAACCACTGTGCATAGGAGTTTGATTTTCTTCCAACCAATAATACTCCTCGAGATGCACGTAGATCAAAGGCAATGGAAAAGGGGTCCCCATTTGAGAGAACACACTTAAGACCAAGAAACATGAATGTAATTTCAACACAAGAAGCCATGTGATGTGTGGTTTCTCACTTTAAGATATTGGAAAAGTTGTACATAAAATGATACAGTATATGCCAGTTACTCTAATCAGAGTGGGTCCAACCCATACTTGGGAAGTATTGGAAAGCTTCCACATAACTTCCCAAAAGCGGCAAGTTGTATTTTTTAAGCCAGCCATTGGAGAATGTGGGATGTTAATTACCATGCAGAGATGTCTTCCAATCATTCTTACTTTTAGCAATTGAATATTCTCTTCTTTTCTTTCTTTTATACTGAGTAAGAGCTTAATTTGACAAAGGTTGGAAGGCAGTATGAGGAACTTTATCAGGAGTATGATTCAATAAAAATTCATCCATAACCACAAAATATTTCAACTCAAACCCAACTCGTATTTCATAATTCATTTAGTGAAACACAGGTTGGACTTGAACTGTCGAAAAAAAATGATATGAAATTATTTTGAACTATCAAAAAAACGTGACGAATTTACTTTGAAGGTCATCATAACATGCATATCCATTTACTAATTTGAAAATAGAGTGGGATTGTCTAACTTGAAAATAGAGTGGGATTGTCTTTTCAATTTTTCAGAGTGTTTCTTTAAATGGCATGGTTGAACAACAAACAAACAAATGAAAAATGTCAATTTTAAGGAGCTTTGACCAAATCGGAAAAAGAAGACACAGACAAACATGCATACATATATACAGACTCCCCTTTTTAAGTTTGGGAACCACAATGGTAATTGTTCAGTTTTTGCAACCAAATAAAATGGAAACACACATAATTCCCATTACACCCTTTCCTTTGGTTGCTGGTTCAATGAATCAATTTACCATCTACCCATATAAGAAAAAAAATTGTTTCTCATTATCTTTTTCATTTTTTTTTTTTTTTGGCGGTCAAGAGTGTCCAGGATAGTTTGTCCGCATCTCAATAAATCCCCTTTCCGATCCGGTCAGCCATTATCTACAACTACAAGTGGCTCAATCATTTGGTCACTTAGAACAACAACCAAAGGCTCCTCCACGAATTTCCTTTTTCCAAATGCACAAGTTGTTTTGGTACATTTTGATTCTACGACCGCTTCATTTTCGACAATTGAGTCACGTGAAAATATTTTCCTCCCTAAAGATTGTACTGGTATTCCAGAAAATATACCAAAACAATGTTGCGTACAATTTTTAGTCCCTCTTGCCAAAAACAAGAGGAGATGGCTTGGTTTGGACCAATCTGGGAGCGGCTCAAAACGAAGATAGCCTTTTGATTGAGCTATGGGATCTGCAAGAACACCATGAGTTGGACACGACCACCATGAGTTGGACACGACCAAAAAATAGCATCTATGGGTTGGTTGAAAATTGAAATGATTTGGCAAATTTTGCATAGCAAAGGCATCTCCCAAAATCAATATCTAGCTGAAACTTTTCTTTTTACTCATTTCGATGATGACGAATATTTGGGGTGAGTTTTCACTACAGTATTTTTGGTACTTCTTAACTACAAATTGTCTAAGTTGATGCATGTGAAGCAAATAATTTTTAAGAGATTAACAAAGATATCGGAAATATGAGAACCAAAAATGATATTGGTACCCCACACACGCGTACCCCATATGCACACTAAGGACATTCTTATCAGCCTCTCCAAAAAAAAAAAAAACACCAAATTTAACTTCAAAAACACCTTTTGTAATTTAGCAAGTTACTTATCCAAAAATTCACAAAATCAGACTCTCCATCCAAACGTTACTATCCCCCTCAAATCTGATAAAAAAAAAAAAACGTTCTCTTAAAATATTATTCTCTCCGGTTGGGGAGCTGTGCAAGTCACTGTGCAAGAGGAAAATTCAAACCCCAGGTATGCCTATGGTCATCTCCTTGTCTATCAGTGTTACTTCTACACCTAATGTGTTTGGCGTTCTTGAAAAATGTGAGGATTCGGGGGCCTCCTCCGATGTGAAGGCGACAAAAATAGATGTTGTAGGGGCTGTATCTTGTGATGCTACCCCGATTTCCCATGGTCAAGGTTGTACTCAACAAGAGCCTCCCCCCATAGCTCTCCGTTGGTCTACACGGTTCCGAGAGCCTCCACGAATTCCATTGGAAGGCAATTTCATTGGACCTCGACATAGTTTGAACCAGGTGGTGGGTGAACCCTCAACTCATTCATCCACTAGAGATCAAAACAAAAAGAAGCTTAAGGAGAAAATCAAGATGTTAAAGGCGTCAAGAGTTTAGTTCTTGAAGCTTGCATGACCTTCTTTGTTTTGGTGTTACTTCTTTGAAGTGTGCTTTGAGCTTTGTTGGCTATTCTTTTTGCTTTGGTTAGGTTTTAGATTTTCTCTTTCCTTTTCCTCCTGGGGCATGCCCCTTTTAGGCTGTAAATTCGGTTAACCTTTTTTCTATTTCAAGCTAATTTACCCCCAAAAAAAAAGTCACTGTGCAAGTCAATTTATTGTAGAAACAATTATTAAAGAGGTGAGTGGGATGGAGAGAGAGAGAGAGAGAGAGAAGCAGAGAAAGAGAGTGACAGCTACGGAACGAGAGAGAGAGAGAGAGAGAATAATGTAATAAAATAATAGATAACCGGTGACCAGTAAGTTAATAAAATTGGTGCTTTATTGTAGCAAAGCTACAAGTTTTGCAAATTTGCAAAACATTTGTTGAGCCTGCTTTTGGAGGGTTTTGTTGCATTTCACTCATCAAATTAGGCATCAGGGGATTTGATGCTCCTAATACTGATGCTCTAATACATCCCGACCGTCGGAAAATATTTTTCGACATTCCGGATTTGAAATGAATTCTTACTGGTCAAAGTTTACTCAAAATCAATGGTCTGCTTTTCTACTGCCATCCCCATCTCAAAAATCAATGGTCCAGATTTTGAAATGAATTCTACTTTGACCAGTAAGAATTCATTTCAAAATCTGGATCATAATTCATTTTAAAATCTAGACCATTGATTTTTTAGATGACTTTGACCTTTAAGAATTCATTTCAATATCTGACCATTAATTTTTGACATGGACGATCGGAATATCTTGACGTGCATTTGGGGTACGCGTGTATGGTGTACTCATAGCATTGTTGTGTGAGAACTCATCCTAAGCCTTCGGCTGTCAGCCCAGGAAAAGAACAGAATTTTGGGCCTGCAGCCCACAAGTAGAGTCCGCAGGTCCATTAAGACGAGACTCTGAATGGGCTCCACCTGACCTACGTGTCGCACATATAATAGGCAGTGATCTAACACCGAAACGTGTCAAATTCTTACGCAAACCTATATATACACTCATTATGTCTATTGCCCGCCAGTGTTCATCTCTCTCTCTCTCTCCCTCACCACTTCTACGGACATCTCTAACAAGAATTGGGTTTCAAAGTTGGACAACATATTGTGAGAATATAAAAAGAAATTTCGTACAGGTAATTGTATTTTCTTTCAAACCCAAATTCATGTTCCTTCACCTGTTTATTGGTACTAATTAAGAAGTTGTTTTGCTTTTATCATTCCGATTACAATGTCTACTGAAATTACTGGTTAATTTAGCTTTTCGTTTCAATTTTTCTGGGTCCATAACTATTTGACCATTTGCAATTTTTCAGAATTAGATATCCAGTTCTCCTTGGCCACATTTGTTCTTTTGAGCCAAGAATGGTTTTTCCCTCTTAAATTTCTAGATGCTTGAGTTGTTCATCCGAGTCACTGGGACTGACCCACATATCGAAACCAAAAGGAAATTTTAATTCTTTAGAAAGATAAATGTTGGGGTAAAACTTAAATGTAAAACCAACTAATATGGTGTATAACTCTCCCTTTACTAATGGTTGTTTTATTCTTATATGATTGTAGTTTTGGATCCAGATGTGGTTGTTGAATGGCCTTTGTAAGAAATTTTGAGAGTGGGCACTGAAAGATGCATGTGACATGGAAACAACTTATATCTTGGCTTATGAAGACACATACGGAGATCTCTACCAGCCAGCTCTCATCATTGCAGCATGCTTTGCTTTCACGGCTTCGGTCTTCTCCATCCTTCTAATTTTTCAACATCTCAGGTCATATACCAATCCCGCGGTAAGTTCTTTTGCCAAGGTATCCATTCCCAGTATTGGGGGCTAGATCTTACAGAATTGCAGTTCTGCTGTTGTCTGGAAGGTAGCATTCTAGTATCTAATGCAACTGTTGTTGCTTAAATGAACATATACTACTTAGTTTGTTAGTCAGAAGACAAGTTCTGAGGGCTGTTAGCATGCTATACCTTCCAAAAGTGCAAAAACTGCCTTTCTAAATTGTTGGAACGGAGAAATTATTTAGAATCATCATACAATTGATTGAAACAATTGTTGTTATTTTGATAAGTCTGTTGCTGCTCCTCCTTAGTCCTGGGAATTTTTTCGAAAGTACACTTCTAAAGTAGTCTGGCATGCCTCCTTACATGTGCCCAAGTGTATGAGCCACCTGTTCATGAGTGGCTTTCTTACCCGTGGAGTCCCTATCTCGTAGAGGCTTATTAGACTTCCAATCCCTCCGTATGATTTTATTGAAGAATGCCTTATATGGTCTCCAACAAATGAAATATCAAGAGGCATTTGGATGAAGTGACTATCTATCGTCAAAATAAGAGCCTTTAAGTATCTTAATTTGGTGTGTTTCCAGGAACAAAAGTGGGTTGTTGCGATTCTTCTCATGGTCCCTATTTATGCCACAGAATCAGTGAGTATCCATCCAGCTAGAAGTATGTCTTAATTTTTTAGTTTCACGTTTTTCAATTTCAAATTTCAAGTTTTTCTTTCAACTTTCAATCTTGATGCATGCTATATACGCATAATTTTTTGAATCTTTCCCTTAATTCCTTACCCTTCAGCAGGCAAATATATTCTGGAATAATTTTATGCTACTAGTTATATGTGTTCAAATATGAGTTTCTCTGCATTAGCGTTGCATGTATTGTACTTTGATGTGGACCTGAGTCTCTCTGTTCAGAATCGATGTATAGGCAGCAGCTCTATCGTCTGGGAGAAATCTTAATATAAACTGTTATTAGTCGAGTACCCTATTAGGTGTGCGCGTGCGCTTGTGTGTAGAGAGAGAGAGTTTCTGTGGTGCATATGGATAACTTCTAAATTAGTCCAATTATGTTTTTCCTTTTTCCAGATTTTAGCTCTATGGAACCCGAGCCTGTCCATGGCATGTGACATTTTAAGAAACTGCTATGAAGCATTTGCTTTGTATTCATTTGGGAGTTACCTTATTGCCTGCCTTGGTAAGTTGCACTAAACCATTCAGAGCTGTTTTTTTTCCGAACTACCGAGATGTGGCCGCCCACCCTTCTTAGTTCGTCTTCTTTTGTTTACTTTCTTCTTTAATCCCAGAGACCTCAGGATTGCACTAATAAAAGTAAAATATTTTTTTACTAGGTGGTGAACGAAGAGTGATAGAACTACTTGAAGAGGAATCAGAAAAGCTGCTCAGCAAGCCATTATTGGAAGGTGAAGTACGGAAACCAAAGTCAGAAGTGAGAACATTACGCAATTTCTTCCTACAACCTTGTGTTCTTGGAAAAGACTTGCTTACAATTGAGAAATTTGGTCTCGTACAATATGTAAGTGCCAAAAGAAATTCTGTGTTCATTTCAGTTGTGAGTTTATTGAACTCTCTCTTGTTTTGTGGGTAGCCCAGATGATTTTGAAGACTGTTTGTGCAGTTTTGGCTTTGATACTGGGGCTCTTTGGTGTGTATGGTGATGGAGAGTTCAAGTGGTACTATGGGTGCGTATTGTTTTCGTGATGTTAGAACCATTTTGAGATGGATAACAATATTGCTCAAAAGCCATCCATACTTTTCAGCTATAACAGAGCCACGTCATGTTATCTTCAGTTCCATCTTTGTCTTACCTGAAAGTGTAATTTGGTCACAAAATCAATGGCTTGAATGTTTTTTCAACTCTTTTATCTTTCAATAGAAGACTTGATTTGTGAAAATGAGAATCAGTAGTATTTTGCAAGTGATGAAAACTTTAACTTTTCATGATTAATTACTTCATTCCGAGTAATATGCATTTTGGATCAAAGGTCACTGCATTATACTTCGCTCTTTTGTATTGGCATTGTCCTTGCATTTTCTTGGTTGTTTCAGATGTTCCTTCAAAGCTGAAAGCCATCTCCTTATTCGGTGCATGATCCTTACTGCTTTACCCCTTCTCTTTCAGGTACCCATATATGGCTGTGGTACTGAACTTCAGCCAGATGTGGGCATTGTATTGCCTGGTGCAGTTCTATAATGTTACTCATGAAAGACTTGGACCAATAAAACCCCTTGCAAAGTTTATCAGCTTCAAGGCTATTGTTTTCGCTACTTGGTGGCAAGGCATCGGCATTGCTTTACTTTGTACCATTGGAATTCTGCCCAAGAAAGAAAAATTTCAGACTGGATTGCAGGATTTTTTGATCTGCATAGAAGTAAGTTAACCATGCTAAAATTTGCGAAACAAGTGCTTCTTTATAAATACTGGCACCCAAATTTCCAGAACCCATTTTATTCTGCGAGGATAAATAAGATGTCAGTCCAATCAATACAATAAATTGAATGAAGGAAAAATAGAGGCAGTGGAGTTGGCAAGCAATGTGGATGGATAGACCATTTGGGGTGCAATAGGATGTTAAGCATTGTTACATGTTATATCCCAAACTGAATCTGCACCCCCACGATTAGGATGTTAAGCATTGTTACATGTTTATATCCCAAACTGAATGTGAGTAAATTGGCCCGGACACCTGAGTTGTCAAAAAATAGCCCAAACCAGATGTTTAGTATGCTTTGGTGGCATGAAAAACAATCAGTGCTCAGCTGAAGGTTGGGGTCTGGCATTACTGAAAGGCTTATCAATGAGCAATGTTGTCAATCTATGAATCATCGATATGCACATGTCGTCGTCATATGTCAGACATGGCAGGAAGACGCCAAATATATATGGTGTGTCCATTTTTAATTTTAATTTTCTTTTAAGTTAGGCACATCAATTAGCTCCAGCTGTTGTAGAATTGTTCCAGTGGACGTCGTCTATCAGCTCTGTCGACCTTGGCCATCTATTGCTGATGCTCTCTTTATCTTTGTCTTAGATATATATCAATTATGCCTACTTAGTGGTAGTTTCCATTGGTTTTCCCTGTTTGTGGTTGCAAATTTATATGCATAACGAATAGAATTTTGATGATGATGTCGCCCCTGCCTTGTTTGTGTCATGAGTTCCTTTTTTCTTTTCTTTTTTTTTGAAATGACACATCCCTCTATGTCCTTTTGTACAATCCATGTCTATGTCTGCTTCTTGGCCGGCACAGTAGCTAATCAAGTCATGTAATTTCTTCCCAAAGAAAAAACTCATTTGCTTGTTTCTGAGATTTGTAACCCAATTGCCAGCGGAAAGAACATCTGACCCAAGGCAATTTCACCAGACCAGACTGATTTTTGTCGGTGATAATATCAAAGTTACTGTAAAATTTGGGAATAGGCTGTTTATCATGAAGCTAATGTGGTTGTCAATCTTGTTGAATGACCAAAAAACTTGAAGCCCTCTTATTTCTTGTTCTTCTGTAATTTGATATGCTGTGGATTTCACAGATGGCTATAGCAGCCGTTGCTCATGTTTACGTCTTCTCAGCGCAACCCTATCAATTACTGCCGGTGTCTGAGTATGGCAAGGTTACCACCCAAGAAAAGCTGACATTAGTAGAGAAGAGTACTAAGGAAAGACCAACCATTCTTGAAAAAACAGAGACCGAGACTGAGGCTCCTGGAACCAGTGTCAAAGAAAGCATTCAGGACATAGTTGTTGAAGGTGGTCAACATGTGAGTTCTACCCCAGAAAAAAAAAAAAAAGTATCAGGCATGAAATCAGCTCAAAAGTGTCCATAACTTGTTTCTTAATTTTCAATTTTCTTTTACGGAACGTATGCAGTCCAATACGGGAGGATATGGCAAGGATACGTTTTGGATCCTGTGGGGCTAAAACATACATCATGAAAATTTTCATTGCGGATCTTCCTGTGATGTTGAAAACCCTATTAGGCATACTAAGAAAAGGCTAATTGTATTTTACAACCCCTGGAGTTTATCCTAGTTATACCATTTATTGGTAAGTTATTTTTAATTGAAATGAACGTTAAAGGTACACTTTGCCCTATCAAATCAGAAGTTTTGTACATCCACCAAAGTACAACATAGATTAATTTTTATTAGCATGCTATTAGTTTTTTGTTTTTGTTTTTGTTGTTGGCATCAATGACATATACTGGATATCTTAACATCTTAAAGAATGTATTCTTAGTTTTGCATTTATTTTTATGCTTACAGCAATACTAATAGTTGATGAAAATCGTTTTCATATACAGGTATTAGTATTCTACTTCTTAGATTTTTTCATGTCGTCTTACCCGCTTATCGTATCAACTTCACATGTCCATAATTGTAATTTTATCCGTGCTGCCTATTAAACTGTTCTGGAAGTGCAATAATTCTGTAATGACCTGACATTGCACGAGCAGGTGGTCAAGGATATTGTGTTAACCATAAACCAGGCCATTGAACCCGTGGAGAAGGGTGTGACTAAGATCCAAGAGACTTTCCAACACATATCAGTGGCTTCAGGTGATGAAAAAGAAGAGCTAGAAGTTAAAGTTGAAGAACGCGATGTCGAAGAAAAGCGAGAAGTTAAACTTGAAGAACACGTGGAACGAACAAGTATTACGTAAGGGCTAAGGGTGATCTCATGTTTCGAGTCCTGAAAAAATGCAAAATACTGATTGCAGTTGTCCAAACAAGAGCTGAAGAAAGTCTCAAACATCAAATTACTTTGTTGTTTGTGATTCTAGGGGTAGATGTCGGTTTTGTTCTCTTTTCCATGGCTTAATTTTGGCAGTCATTTGGATGGGTGAAGTTTTTGCTTGCTTGGATAGGAGAAGGATCGACTTGTGAATGGGAAGAAAATGATTCCCTGAAAATTCTAAGGGTATAGAAGGGCAGGGAACAGAAAGTTGTACCGACCGACTCGGGGACCCATTTGTGAGTACCACACAAATGATCCGAGTCGTTCATTATCTTGGAATGATTTTCCGAGGGGTCGAGCGAGAAATCAGCTCAATCAGACATGCATGAGTGCTTGATCCAAAATCGCAAGAAATCAGCTCAATCATTCTAAGTTGAATGAACAGCTCGGATTGTTCGTGTGAGACCCCAAGCAAGTCCCCAAACCGGTTGGTACATTTTTTGTTCCCCACGTTCTGTACGCGTAGGTAGCGTCCTTCCCTAAACCAATTGAAGGTGCATTCTCTCGCGATTGCTGCTTGTTGCCCTTCCAGGGGCTTGTCAATCCATAATAACAGTATCCATAAGAGATGTTCACAAACGGGAAAATAGTGTGTTTATAGAGAATCTCTACAAAGAATTCACAATTCCAAAATTACACCACCTCATTCTTTTCGCACTTCCTCTAGGTACTTGTTACACTTTGCTAGAACAGGTCCAAGGTAAGACAAAACGGAAACAAACTATAATTACATACACCCTTGTCAAAAATATTATGGAGTTGCTCGTTGGAGACTGAGGCTTGAACAAGCAATACGTGCAAAAACTCCTACGTTCTTGTACTTGATGGAGAGGGAGTTGTCACGTAAGAGATTCCACATTAAAATATACAAGAATAGTCAAAGTCAATATGTCATAATCTAGTCCAATTGTCAATCATGTCCAGAACAGCAAAGATCGTCAATCATGTCCAGAACAGCAAAGTTCACAACAACTGAAGCAACCCAAACAAGCGAGGGCCCCACATAGCTGAGTGAGAACAATTGCGGATTGGTCGTTCATCCGAGAACAAGTCTGGATGCAGCACGGGCAACAGCAGTGGCCACATAGCTTGCCAAAACAGTTAGAAGCCGCCTTGACAAATATTTCTGCAGCCTCAGGTAGTTTTTCTTCCTCACATCCAGGAGGGAGGTTTTCTGCAGTGGCAGTCAAGTTGCCAAAGCCGAGCCCAAGGCCGTGCAGCATTATAACCTTCTGGCCCTTAAAGTCCATCACCTTCTGCTGTTCAATCTTGCTAGGTACCTGTTTATTCTGGTTTTCATAATTGGCTCATAAATACCATGTTGGTGATGAGATATAAATAAGTTATAATGGATGCACATAAGAGACGGGAAACCCTAGCGTGAGCAAGACTTAGAATAAATTACACAAAGGGATGGCGCGACTGAACATTCTCAACCATCAATTCTATTCAGGTTATAGAATCCGATAAGAATGGTACAATTTTGTGAAATGGTTTCCACAAGTTAACCTGGATAGCTGAGATGTCTGTGCCAAAATTTACACTTGGGGGTTATTCATTTTGGATCTCATGCAGGGCAAAGTTGAAAACGTATAGGCAACTAGAGAGAATGTTTTAGCCTTTTAGGTAAATGCATACCTCCGGTACTCCAGTTGATTTTGTGTCTTCCATCCCCCTCTGTGTCTCAAGCAAGATCATATGGGTGTACTCCGATATAATACCACTTTTTATGCTCATTCTTGCAATCTGTTGATCAGAGAAAATCAGCTTAAGCAATTGATAACTGAAGCCCCTATCTGACAATAATGGAAGAGACTTCTCAAAGCATTGAACAACATTAGCATGCAGTATGAGGTAGGACTGTAACACAAGTATTGGCATAAAACCATTTTCCAATACAAAAATACCACTTGAATGGCCAGAAATCAATTTAATAGGTATTCCTCCAAAAAGTTAGTAACAACTTCTGCACGTAGCCATCTGAAATGGAGGCGCTTTTTCTCCTTGCAAATCATCCTCCTGACAGTTGGCAAGGTATGCTCTTTCACGATGTGTATCACCATAAATAAAGATTGTCGTCCAGAAACTAAACTTTACCAAAGCTGTGCCGATAGCAATAAAGTAAGCTTACTTTATTTAGCTCTGAGTTGTCAACCATTTATAACCACTTGAAAAAAAGCCTTGCATACCAAAAACTAAAAAAAAAAAATGATAACAAACCTTATCCTGTAGCCCCCTATTATCTGAGAACCATGCCTGAGCCGTGAGTAGATCAATCTCTTGCTTTGCAAGTATCTGTGACACAGAGCAACCACCATTAAGAATAAATGGTGCACTGTCATGCAGAACTCCACATACAATTTGTGATTTACCTATACAACATAGGTTTTCAAATAACAATCATAAGAAGAAAAAAGAGTCAACAATCTATATGGCAGACAAGATGGAAGTACTGAAGCAATTTTGGAATGGAATCAGGGTAAAGCATAAAATCAAAAGCACGTATTACTCCATCTACATAAACATGAAAAGAAAAAAAAAACTGCAAGCCACCAAACATTAAACTAACTATAACTATTTACAATTCTAACAAAATAAAACAATGCAAGTACTCGAAAGATAATATTATTTACAATTTTTAGTTCTACAACAAAACATTCATAACCTCATCAGTCAGCACCTTACCTTGTCAAGAGGCATGTCCTTTGCCTTTTGTACCTTCAGATCTACAACAAAGTTGCTCGAATCTGCAAGAATCCCTGTAGCTTTAAGAGTTTCAGGAAAAGCTCCCTGATATCTGCCTGATACAATCAGTGGGCTTTCAGACAAAAGGTCTGGAATATGAGACGGATACACCTATCACGAGAATTGTAGAATTCCTTGTTAAATCAGACACCAATTTTAGCTAGCTAGGTACAATCAATAAAACGAACATCTCATAAAGAGTAAAGAATAGACCAGCACGACGACGATAAAATAGAAGAAAGAAAAACCCTCTCGTTATTACTACAAAGATACAGGTAGAGATGAAAACATTTCCATGCAAACAGTGCCATACACTATCTAAGTTGCACTGTTCATCCTTCCTTACAAATGTGGGTGGAAAATTGAAAAATAGAGTAGCTACATAGCACATGAATACAATGTTGTAATTCATTTGTTTGCATCATCACTGTACTCAAATGGTTTTCAAATTTGAAAAGTTAAGTTACATCTTTGCGATTTTATAAAAATATTCATTTTGGATGAGACTACTACTATGAATTCGAGAAAAATAAAGAAATGAATGTTCCATCTGACAGATGAATTGCGTAGTTGTGTTACCATGGTGGAGAAGTCCTATTGGATGGAGAGACCAATTCTTAACCAATGGGAATGGGTGCAAAATAGTATGAACTATGAACTATGACTTATAAGCAAGTGCATCTTTTTGCAAATCTGACAGGTGGTTGCAATAATGTATTATGTTTAATACTCTGTAAAATGTAAAAGTAAGAAGAAAATACAGAGCAACTGTACCTCAATCTCATCCATATTATCCATAGCGTCAATGACTATATTTGCAAGGACAGTTGATGAAGCTCTATCAAAAAACGCCTTCATTCGAACTTCAATTGAGTCTGACCAAACATGAAGGTCGTTTACGAAATAATAAGTAGGCTTAAACACAAAAATTTGAAACTTTCTAATCTCATAGCAAATAACTAACTACAAAAATATTGTTATTATCACAAGTAATAACTGCCAAAGAAAAACTAAGACAGCCCTAGTGGTAGATGTGGCTGCCAGCCAAGGAGCACAAAATTTACCTGCATCATAAGCAAAATCGTGATGGCCCCTCCCAATTATTGCAAGCATTCTCAAGAAGTAATGATTACAAAATGTACCTGGAAATTTATATTTTATAAGTCAACTGCAAGGTCATAACTAGGAAAAAAAGACAGAGCTAGCAACTGCATGAGTGTTGACCAAAACCCCTCGTTACGATACAACAAGTAGGATTTCAAAAAGCCTTTTCCATCTGCCTCCAAATACAATGTCGTTAGGGTCAACTATTTGATTCACTTTTAGTAGAGGCACCATGACCCCAGTACGCTATGATATTATCAGCATTCAGAGAATAACAAAGTCATAAAAGGAGATTAACACGAATTATGCAAAAAAATAATTTATGGAGGTTTTGTTAATGTCCTCAACAAGTACATCAACTAGTTTAGGAATTAAAATTTCAGATGAAAGTTGTAACTTAACACCAAAATCAATACCTATGCCAAAAGTGTGAACACGAGGGCAAATTGATCCTTGATTTGTTAAACGACTTTTCATAACGTCACAGATTTGTCTCTCATCTTCAACAGCACCATCAGTTATAAGGAAAATCATAGGAATGGTGTCACGAGTATTGCGTAACATGTCCATTGCCTGAAGAAAAGAAAATAATGTTACCATAGCAGGACTGGTGCATAAACCAACACTAGAAAAGACACCATCATTTTTTGACGAAGTTAGATGAGCATACAAAAGCACCGTTATAACTTCAAATATATTTTACCTATGAATTTGTGTTCTATTGCATGCTCGGGGGGGGGGGGGGGGGGGGGGGGGGGGGGGGGAGGGAAAATGCATAATTGAAAACAGGTGGACATTGATCTGAGAAAGAACTTAGTCAATAGGCAATTAGGGAAGATGCAGCAACCATGCTGGGTAAGTCTCTCCCCGACCATGTATTTTAGATATCTTGAAACCATAGAATGCTTTCATACATGAAATTGAACTTCACCAAATCCTTAGCAAACAAAGTTGATTGTCTAAACAGCAGCTGAACAAAAAGGGGCTTTGGGTAGCCAACTTGAGAATGTGGAAGTTTGTCACCATGATGCCCCACTGCATGTGAGATTAACCCACCGAAAACGCTAACGCAAACCCCAATAAAACTAATTGTGCTGAAGCCAGGGAACCCCACACACAATTTCTTTTCCTTTCCACTTTTTCAAGGGGGAGAGTGGCCTTTGGTAGACAAACATGGACGTTCACCATACTCTTTTTGGGGTATGGGTTATTTTTTGTCACCATTTGCATGTTAATCCTAAGCAGTACAAGTGTATAACATCGTTTAAGTAAAAGCAGATGCATAAAAAAGGTCAGAAAAGTAGAATAATTGAAATCTAGAGGAGTCCACTCAAGCTATTTGAGAAAGAAGCATGACCTGATTTACGGGAAGCAAAATATTTGTTCCATCCCCTGCAACAAAGTTCATATTTATCCACTGGGTGGCTTTTTCGATTGCTTTCTCAGTCGCCAACTCCATACTTGATGAATACCGGTAAGTGTCCCCGTTAAAAGCTATTATGTTGAATAAGTCTTTTGGATCAAGATTTGAGAGCCCTGCAAATAGAGCACTCTTTGTGTCCTCAAGTGGCTTTACCCGCATGCTACCACTTACGTCAACAACAAAAATCACTTCCTTTCTGAAAACCTATCAAGTTTATGAAAAAACAAATATACATAAAACTTCCAAAAAGATAAAACAAACTGCAAGTTAGTAAGGAAAATGATGAAAAGAAAGAGAATTTGCAGCCTCTGCTGAACAAGAGAAGCTTACAGCTCCAACAACTGTGTCAAATATAAGAAGACTTTCAAGTTCCTATACTGTAAGCAATTGTCGTACACATGCAAATGAAGCACATCCTAGACATGCATACACGAGAAAATATGGTGGCCCTTCAATTGCAAAATGTCAATATCTGGCTCGCCACTCTTGGTGAAACACAAATATGATGTCAGATGCTTAGTTCAGCACTAATGATAAAGGGTGACTAATGACTTACTAGATACAATCACAACAATACTGCAATATACTCATTGTAAGCAAAAATAACTACAGAATACTGTCATCACAGGCTATATGCTCATCCATTAACAGTTGCCGAGCAGACTACACAAGCATTCAAAAGGACAAAAAAGAACGGAAAGAAAAAAGGACAACGAAAGCAGGAAACTACTAAAATGACAAAAATTTAAAAACATAGACATGGTTACCATACAAACCTTCTGAATCTGCTGGTTTCCTGGAAAAAGATAAAAGCAGAACATATCCCTTTGATCAGAGTCAAGAATAGATGGAGATTGCAAAAGCACACCACCAAAAATATGACTTGAAGAAACCTGAAGACATGTTGAGAGGCAAGAAAGTTAGTTTCTCTAAGCTCAAAATCAGAAGTTCAGCAACAAAATGTGCCCATGTATGTCTAGTATGAGCCACATCATATTTGGAAAACGATCCCCAGAAGAAATGTAATATGTTGTATGAATTCATGCTCATGTTTAGGGTCTTACAGTGTATGTAAAGGTAAAATCGCTGCATGACCATTGAAGCACTTCTGATTCATATAAGAAACCCAACTTCCCCACTTGGCGCCGTTGTTCCTAAGCAGATACAGATATCATGTCACTTCTTAATTTATAAAATATTCATGTAAACTATCAATGTCACTTAAGTGAGGAAGCACCTTTAGAGGATGGCTAGTTGTCTGGCACAAAAGTTCGGTTCCAGGACCAGCGTTAACATTCAATTGGATTTTCTCCTTTTTGGAAATCTTCTTCACAGCAGGCGTGACATACTCAGGAAAACTAAATGGTATACACAAGGAGAATTGACCTTTGCTATGTAGCACTCTTTGAGACCAACTAACTTTGATTGAAAGATTGGAGCCTCCGTCAACCTGTAGATATAATTTGATGAATGACGGGACAAGTACATTAAACAATAAAGGAGACAAATACGATGGGATTTTTAGTTATACCAGCGGTACTGTGAACGTAAATATATGGGGTTTTATGAAGGCCCCATTTTCAGCTTTAGCGACTTTTTCCACATCATTCTTCTCACCCACAGCAATCTGTTGAGTACAGTATGTTTTACTGGGCGTGCCAACCTCAACACCTAGAACTGAACCCTGTTAGCCAAATAGCTATATTACTTGAGAACCAAATAAGAACAATTCTGCTTTAATGAAACAAATGGACAGTAACAAGGAGTTTCAAAATGGGCATACATCATACAAGAAGGAATTTATCAATCAGCTGGACTAATTTCAATTCCATTTTAGAGGCTAAAACAGGCCACTAGAGATATGGGTGTTTCTTGAGATTTTTATTCTAACACATAGACATCAAGTCGAGAATCAGAACTCCATTTCCTCGGATAGCCCTGAATCTACATGCAATAGCATGCTTCTTGATCCACTATGCATGCTTAGGCTGGGAGCAAGGTCCCGGGAAGCTTTTTCAAAAATCACACTCTGTAACAGTGCAATCTAAAGAACAGTCACAACTACAAGACTTGACTGTTGGCATCCTCAAGTCATGGAGCATGGCTTGGGAAAGTCTTTGGATACTGTGCACATATATTGTGTTATCTCAAGAACACATCGTAGTTAGAGGATCCTTATGCTCCATGACTTGATGGCCAGAATGATGACAAACGGAGGTGTGAAAGCATCCTTAAAACATTGAGGGTCATTCATATAGAAACAAAATTAGGTGTTTGTGGACTCATTTTCCAATCAATCAGAAATTTCACAAGCCTCTGCAATTGCAGGATTTCCAGCAGACTCATCCTCAGTAGCACCATCGGTCCATCACACATACCAACAAACAATCCATGAGAATATACCCACACACGTTTGGCCTTGACACAAGCAGTTGGACTGACATATACCAGCCATTGATCAAAATAATAAACCAATTGGTGACCTGAGTGAAAACCGAGTGTCCCTAGGCCCTAGGGTGGGTAGTCACCCTTAGGCCTGTCATTTTGATCACCATTCTACTAGCCTCTTCCTCTCTCGAAATGCCTTCATTATCATTTTAAGTCCAACCCTAAGCTACAACCCCCTCTTGTTAAACCCTGTATTATGTTTGGTATTGTGGGTCCATCATTATAGCAGAAGAACTCTTGCAAGTGTGTACTAGTTTATCAGTCTATACCAAGTTATCAACTTAGGAAGCCTTTGGTCTGGGGCTTCGACTCCCTCATGTGTGCTATCAATTTTTGTGCTAGGCCTGGGCCAGTCCATACGAAATTTTATCATGACTTTTAATTGGGCTCGCTGCTAGTGGACAGTGGGAATAATTGGGCCCTCATATTAGTCACTCTATTGGGGTGGATCATACCAATTTTAACTATCCAGATTCAAAGAAAAAAACAAAGAAGCAATGAATAGTATTTGGCACTCCACACACACTCCGTAAAGAGGGGTACTATCCACTAAAACAAACCAGCATTACATGAAGAAACCCTTCCCTGCTAACAGCAAGATATGAGGAGTCAAGGCTTTACAGCATTTTCTCCCCCAAAAAAAACTACATGGAAAGATCATGGCAGTGTAAGAGAGTTCAAGAGGTTTACAAATTACAACCATTAAAAATGACACAACATGATTTGCCCCAACAATCTATAGACTTCATTCTCCTCTCAACAACCAAAAGTCTGTCAGTGTTCAGAATTTTTTTGTAAGGTCCTTCCGAAGACTGTCAGTTGTAAACACTGGGAAATCAAATGAATTCAAAAACAATTCAAAGAAATAGCATAATGAGACCATCTTTCTTCTTGGTGGGTTCCCCTCAACCCACTTCTCTAATAAGAGAATGGTAGAAAATGATAGAAATTAAAAAGTTATAAACACGTGGTTGATTATAACTTATGCATGTAAATTTGAACGACCCACTTATGCATGCAAGGTTGTCCTTTTGTTTCCTTCAAAAGAACCGCACAAAATTTCAACTCTTTTCATGGAAATGGTCATCTACAAGTTGAATTTCAACTTTAATTCTCTTTCTCAACAGTTTATTATAAGAAGGTCCTTTTCTATCTCCAAACTCTATAATGAAACCAATTTTGAACAAATGCCCCAAACCCCAACATGCATTTTCACATGGCAACTAACCGTATGGATGTACAACATTTAACTACTCTGGTGTTTGAAGGTCCCTGATTTCGTTTTTGATAACCCAGGTCTACGCGCACCTCAACTATGTCCTATTCCCCCAACTTTTTTTTTTTTTTTTGATAACTCAGCTTCACACAGGAAGGATTAGGGTCAGTTAATTGCAATTGCTAGCTTCCAGGATTCTAACCTACGAAAGTCAATTCAAATTACGTGCATTATAATAGCAAAACCTTCTGTCCTTATTCCCAGCCCCAGACCAGAGAGAATAACAAAACCAATTACAGAAAGATCAGAACCAATTGAAAAAAATTCATAAGCTTTACCTGTTCGCCCATTGGAACGGCGACGCGAATGTCGCAGTGACGGCTTCCCATGACACAATGAACACGCCACGATCCCGTCACCGTCACCAACGCCGTATCCAAATAACAATCAGCCTCCAACACAAGCCCGTTCATCTGAAGCGGAATCAACGCAGGCGGATCGCACCTGCCGTGCACGTGCGGCTGGTAGCTCGGAATATCCGGATTATCCACCATCGCGGGGTCAGATATCACGGCGTAGACCATCGGCGCCGACGGAAGGTACGACTGGGAAGACTTCTCCATCGCCGTCATCTTAGGCGGCGCTACAGACCGGTCCTTGCCGAAGTATATTCGCTTCGAGAGCTTCAGGCCTTCTTCCACGGCCTTCACGAAGTCGTCGGCCATCGACGTTGAAACGGTGGCTCAGGCTGAGGACAAAATTGGAAAATGAAAAGGAGGAGGAGATTTGGCGAGATCGCTGCGGCGGAGGCGGAGGTAGCGTGGGGTGGTGGTTGTTCCATTTAATTTCACCGACGATTTGGTTTTATAATGGCATGGGAAAACGAGACGGCCGTTAAATCGATGCTTTTTAAAAACTTTCCCGTTACGGCACAGCTGGGAGTCCTAATGACCAAAATAAAAAAAAATGTTTATTAATTACGAAAAAAATTACCAAACAGAGCTGTTTTTTGTTTAAATGGTCATCTTATATAAAAAAAAAAATTCAATTTTGGTTCATATTTTTATATTATTTTGATTTCAAGATATGAATGATTAATTCCAAAAATTGCTTCAAAAAGCTAAACCAAAAATTATGAAAAAAAATGGTGGTGTTAATGCCAAAACTGTTTTTGTTTGTGCCAAAATGTAGTGCTTAAAAACCTTGTACCATGTGCAAGGTACAAACCTTTTGTGCATTACAGTTTTGGCACAAACAAAAATGGTTTTGGCATTATCATTTCCCAAAAAAGGGGGCAAGTCATTTAGATAAAAAAAAAAAAAAAAAAAGACAGAAGAATGAAATCTTAAATGCCGTGGGCACTTGTGCAGCCAAATTCGGTGGTGGACTTGTAAATTTGATATAGTGGGGCACTCAATTAACCCTATCTAGAAAACTTGTTTCATAATAGAAAAACGGTAACCTCAATCCTTAGGTTGAAGGATAATGTGTAGCAAATGTACTGATATCCAAGACAGGTGTATATCTGTGACACTGTATTGATATCCAAACTTGTTTGTCATGTTATTATCTGCTTAATGGGTGGATGTTAGCAAGACCCTTAATTAACAATAATGAGTAAGAAGGTTTTACCCAACCAAAGTAGCAATTTATAAATTGAATAAAATTGATACATGAAATGAGACAAATTTAATTATTTTCAATTTATATACAAATAATATATTTCATTTTTGGGTGTTATTTATACAATTACTCAAAATATATAGAGGCACAAGTGAGATTTTATCCGGATTTAATTTGGAGTTCCACGCAAATAATTTAATAAATCGTTTAATCATTTTAAATTAATTTTTAAGAGGACACCAGAGTAGGCTCCACGAATCCATATGTGAAATAATACTTATGAAATAGATTCAGTGTATGGTTTATGGGAATGATATGATAATTGTTGGACCAGTAACTGAGTGACACATTTCGTGCAGGCTTGAATTTCGAAATCCGCTCGCGTAGGTACTTTGAACCCACGAATTGTTCTTTTTTCCTTTTTTTTTATAAGGTTGACTAAGTTTAATAATAATGCAAGTGCGTACCCAAAAAAAGAGAAGGATGCCCCGTGCATATTACGGTTACTATGCTAGTTCTATAGATAAGTGTGCATTGTTCGGGGTGTATCGTAGATATGTAGCTGTCGATAAAGGTTAGGAATACAATCATTCAAAAACAATACTGAACACAATCTGTCACATACGCGGGGATCTTACATAATAAATGTGTATATGACCTACGTATATGTGAAGGGTTGCGTTTTGGTCATCTGGATGGTTGTGTTTTCTAAATTGCTTATTGAACGCCTACAAGTTTAACTAAAACATTTCCCAAGTCTAGTAACGAAGATTCATTGATCAATGTCCCTTTCATTAATTAACCGTGCAAGAGAGACCGCTTGCTTCCCGAGGATTAAAACTTACCTTCCATACCATAACATGTATAATATGATCCTAATCTTATCTTATATAGTATTGCATGATAATTTTTCGCGAGGGGACTCTTGATGCAACACGTGACACCTATATTTTAGATTTCTTGGTTTAAAACTTTTAGGAAAACTCTAATTAGTTACATAGTTCTATTAGGTTAATGATTTACTTTTTCATTATGGCAAACTCTGTCGTTTTTGCCAACTTTCCTTATATGAAGTAGATTCAACGATTTGCTTTTCCATTTTCCCTAAACTAGGCCTCTAACTAGGAAAGACTAAGAGAAAGTAAAGGCCGAAATTTTTCGTTTTGGTGCTTCATTTTTCCTAGCTCATGCTTCCTAATTTCATGCGATTCCATCCGACTCTTGAAAACGCTAACTCATCATTTGTGTCTTTGCAGAGACTATCAATAGGCATCTTGAACATGAAGTATGTAGTGGTTAGTGACAGGGGTGGCACGGAGATGCACGCATAGAGAAGGTGACTCAGAGAGTGCTGATGATAATCCTCAAAAAGTCATGACCATTGAAGCTTCATCATGCTCTATCCTCAAACATGGTATCCCAATGCAAAAACTTGACCACGGTATGAGTTTGATATAACATCTCCTTTTTTTCGTTTTTGTATCACCAATTCTTATACTTAAAGAGTCATATTAGTTTAAGTTATACTAAACTTCTATTATTTACGACATGTTTTGGCTTATTAGTTTTTTAGGAGGAATCCAAGGGGTGTTTCGGTAAGGGTGTTTTTAGAATAAACTAGCATTTCATCATTTTTTATGTGATGTATTATAAGAAAATGACCGGCTTTTGGAAAAAAACTATTTAATATTACATTTCTTCTTCATTTTGTTGTTTTCTATAACAGTACTTATTCTTTAACTCATACTTAGATTTCTACTCTTTCCTTCATGTTATTGTTTTATTATTCTTTAACTCATACTAGATTTCTATTCTTTCCTTCATGTTACTGTTTCTTGGAGGAATTCTTTTGTATAATCCAGGCATGGGGTAAATATTCAATCTGAACATGAGGCTACAAATTTGATGCCATATGGGCACACTAATTCTTTTGTAAAATGTAATTTTTTTTTGGGTAAATTAGCTTGAAATAGAAAAAAGGATAACCGAATATACAGCCTACAAGGGGCATACCCCAGGAGGAAAAGAAAGTAAAAGGAAAGGAGAAATCTAAAACTAAACTACAACAAAATAAATAGTCAACAAAGCTCAAAAACACTTCAAAGAAGTAACGCCAAAACGCCAAAACAAAGAAGGCCAAGCTAGCTTCAAGAACTAAACTCTTGAAGCCTTTAACATCTTGATTTTTCCTTGAAGCTTCTTTTTGTTTTGATCTCTAGTGGATGATGGAGTAGAGGGTTCACCCACCACCTGATTCGAACTATATCGAGGTCCAATGAAATCGCCTTCCAAGGGAATCCGTGGAGGCTCTCGAAACCTTGTAGACCGACGGAGAGCCACATGGGGAGGCTCTTGTTGAGTACTAGCTTGACTAAGGAGGATCGGGGAAGTATCACCCGATACATCCTTCGTAAGATCTATCTTTGACACCTCCACAATAGAGGAGGCTCCCGAATCTTCACATTTCTCAAGAACGTCAAACGCGTTAGAAGTAGGACAAACACGGCTAGACGAGGAGTTGGTCAATGACAAGCCCGGAGTTTGAGTTTTCCTCTTCTCCACATCTATCCAATCACCTCTAACTTCTCTCTCTTTTGCGTTTCGCTCATGACCAACCGGGACACCTTGTCCTACTCTCTCCTTGATATTTTGCTCTTGAACAACTGCGACAACTTGACCTACACTCTCCTTGGCTTTCCACACAGGAGGAGGTGGAACTTTGGGCTTAATAGGGCATGTGTTGGTAGAATGGCCAAAGATCTTGCAAACATTGCAAGATTGAGGTTTCCAAGGAACCTCTACTCTAATTTCGTATGGCTCTCCGTAACCCAAATTCAC
Source organism: Vaccinium darrowii (assembly GCA_020921065.1). NCBI lineage: Eukaryota > Viridiplantae > Streptophyta > Magnoliopsida > Ericales > Ericaceae > Vaccinium > Vaccinium darrowii. The sequence goes on along the minus strand of CM037158.1, from coordinate 43,627,986 downwards.
TACGAAGGACCTAGGAATCTCCTTCGCCGCTTCCACCTCAACACATACTCTTGCAAACGTCAACCTACTATGATTTTGCGTGAAGTCGTCAAGGTAAAGAGGGTTGCCAATGACACTAGCAATACTACTCAATCCATCCTCTGTCCATAATTCAAGGGGAACATTGTAGAATTTAACCCAAACTGGAACAGTAGAGAAGACGCTTTTAGTGAGTTGCATCCCGGGTTGCCATTGTTTAATCACAATATGTTTGCCCCCACAAAAATAAGGACCATTCTCAAGAATGGAGACCAACGTGTCCTCGTCCCTAAGTTTGAACACAACAAACCCATTGTCTAAGGTGACCACATCCTCAACGTCAATTTTCCATACCCGTTGAGCCCAAGATCTAACTTGAAAATAGGATAAGCTTTTATCTACAAAGTACCCCACAATTGCGTTTTTCCATTTCAATGCGCCATTTTCAGAAATCTTAAGAGGAATCATGACATGATTATTCACATATTCAACTGGAGACCTCTTAAGGTATTTGCTTAGCTTACCAATTTTCACCTCATTGTTAAGTAAATGCTTCCCATTTGTCCAAGCATTCAATAGAGTTTTTCCTTCTAATTTATCCTCTTGAGTAAGAGGAGACATGGTATTAGCAGCCGCACAACTAGACAGATCATGAGGTTGTGTCGTGTTAACTTCACCACTCATAGTTGCCTTGACCGGGGTACCAATCTTAGGCCCAGTATCAGTGGTGACCAGAGGTAATTGCAATTCTACTGCATCGGCATTTTTGGCCACCACCGAAATATCATCTTCCTCATCAGTAGAAGCAATTTCAACATCAACATCATAATAACCACACGCATTGTCAACATGGTCATGAAATTCCCGTAATGTTAGCTTCGTACAAGATTTACGTTTACCCATAACCGATTATCCTACACTTTCACTACCCGAACAATAGAGAAAGGAAGGGAGAGACGTACCGTGAAAACGAGGCCAGTAAAAGCTCCGGCGAGGTCGCCGGAAAATCTCGCCGGAAATCTCGCCGGAAAATGAACGGCCTCAAGTGGATGGAAGCCCACGGCACAGGGAGTCTGAATATGTAAGCGGTTTAGCTTGGAGATGCTCCGATGGCCGTAGATCTGACTTTGAACGCAGAAAACCCAAGAAAAGAAAATGGGGTTTTATGCACCTGATGCCGCCGTGGAGCTCGAAGAAGGCCGAATGATTGAGAAGATGAGCACTCTTCTTCTAAATCCCTCTTCTTCTTGACCTACTCATGAATCACGGAGCAATTTTCTTCTCCGCAAGAAAGTTTCCGCCTCCTGACAACAGCTGTTTGGTACTTGCTGGTTCAGGACAGAGGAAGTTGAGAGAGATCATGGGCGACCATGTTCTACTCCGCACTGAGGTAACTCGGCTTAGAAAGTTAGTCAGGGGAAGTAAGAAATTGATTCAGAGATTGACCCATTTTCTCTTTCGCTCTCTCTCTCTTGTAAAATGTAATTTAGTCTGTCCTTTCATGATTATTCTTTTGGTTATAGAGTGTTATGATTAATTTTGACGTATTATTCTTTCAAGTATGATGTGAATTCATATCGAACCCTGTATATGTGCCAACATTTAACTATGTATTTATGCGTACATGGATACATCCCATGCATAACACGGATTTTTTGCTAAAAAAATCATTATGTAACAGCATATTAATCATTATGTAGCAGCATTTCTTGCTGCAAACTACAATTAAAATAAATTACATATAGTATGTCGGAGCCCTTTGTCCTTCGTACAGATAGCAGAAAAGTCAACGCAGCAGAACTCAATTTTCGGCTGCCTCAGACGTATCCTCCTATTTCTTAAACAGTTCTCCCTCTCTTTAATAGCCCAAAGTGGGAACATACGGTGCAGAGTGACATTGACTATTCGATCCCTATTGATCTTCCACATGTATATCGCACTCGTCGGGTTTTTTAAACCAACCCGTCAAAATTCTAGCAGTATGGCAAAAAGAAATCTTCATTCAATTCCAGTTTTATTGGACTAAATTTGCGAAACAAGGATTTCATTCCATGTATCCGGAACTCCAGGTAAGCACCAATGCAAACAATCCTGCATGCCCGGTGTTGCCCTAATTGTGTACCTTGATAAATGACCCTCGTCTCTCAGCTGAGACAAAGCTGTTATGTCCAGAAGGGTAACATTCGTTCCCTTCACCGCCCCAGCAGCAACAGAATCACTAGACTCATCTTGTGAAACTTCCTTCCCTTCAGATGGGGTAGTATTGTCACAGGTACCCCCAGTATTCCAATCCCCATTGAAGAAATGCCTTGGTGAGATAGTCCGGTAGAACGCTTTCAACCCTGGATATTTTAAAAGCTGTGAGTCCACCCAGTGGACAATACTGTAAATTGTGAAATTTTTTGCACCTCCGATATCTGCAATTTTTCTGTCAATGTTAGGGACACCCCCCACGTGCATGACCCATCGGTTTGCCCTAAACTTCCCTCTGTTCCAATGATGTCCTGTATTGAGAACTAAGACGTCAAATTGGGGAAGAAAACGCCTCAAAAATGCCGGCGGCCTGTCAAGGTGCATGGCGTAATCTGTTAAAGGGTTAGTGATGTCAATTGGCTCCAAGTCAGAAAGGCTTGCTGACCAGTAGTAAAGGATAGTAGTATTGGTGCTTGGGAAACGATAAGCCCACCCATCAGGGCGTATAGAGCCCTTCGCCTTGACAAGACCGTACTCCTTTCCCACATCAAGAACTTCAGGCATCTCTTCACCACCCGTGACCATGCACATTAGAGACTGAAACTGCTGTCGGCCCAATGAATCCCCAACAAAGGCAATGGTTTTGTGCTTCATCCTGAAATAAATTGTCATGATCAAGTCATTTCATCCTATCCAGAATCTGCACAGTAAGATACTAAATGCATAGCCGAAAGGACATCAGCTATTTGCCCGAACTGGGAGTGAGAGGGATAAAAGAAATAATTTGAATATCAAGCAGCTACAATAAAGGACAATGGTCATGAAAAGGGATTCAAATCCCAAAGGACAGTAGAACTTGTCTAGACTAGAATGGAAAAAAGTCCCACTTCTCAGAAAAACCGTAGGGCATTACCAGGTCAACAGAACTAACTCTCTGAATTGCCAGCTTTGGGCATGTACTCGCTTTGGTCAAGCAATCTGAACAATGCCTTGCCCAAAAGCCACGCCAAGTTTAAGTTGTCTATCTATATATGTTACATAATTTGTTCAATCCTAGTTAAAAGAACAGAAAGGATAAATAGGAAGAGGGTCGTCTGGTTCTTAAGCATGTCTGGTTGTGTTTACTTCACAGGTCAATAACTATGAAGACTAATCAACACACCCTATAAAATGTTGTCCAACTATATGTCAAATTTATCAAGACATTAAAAAAATGGTACCTTTCCAAAAATTTTGACCCTGTAAACTCTTCCATTGGGCAATTGTTTGGCCACCATCGCAACTTTTCATATTCAAAATCTGTCCGCTGTGTCAGGCGGCAAGCCCACATCCCTGACAGCCATTGCTTGCAACCAAACCCGGAATACAATGGCCGACTATCATCTATCAACCATTTTCCTTTGGCATAGTTACATGCTAAAATTGGAAGAAAACAAAATGCCAATTACTAACCAGCCCTCAGGAAAAAATTACAAAAAACAGTACTCAGTAACAAAATATCCAGAAAAACATAAGAAACAAAATCCTATTAATAGTGCCATTTGGAAATGATCAATCACCCCAGTAAAACAGGAGTAACCAAACAGATGGGCCACCCCCTACCTGACATAAAGCAAGCAACTATCACACAAATCCACTTCTTTCAAATGAAAATATACAGTATCTTCATACGCCTTTCGAGGCTTGGCTTTGATGAAAAACCAAAGGTAAATCACCGGTGCATGGCTTTGATGAACAACCAAATGTAAATCACCAGTGCATTTGGAGAATCTAAAATCTTAATAACATAAAGTAACCATCAATAACAATTTTCTTGAATGATGCACAATATACTACCCAATACATCATGCTTAGAAGAAAATAGTGCAGCAAGCTTCTTTTATTGTCCGAAAATGTAACAACACTTCTGACCAGGAGCAATATTCTACCTTCCTTTGACACGTGCGAAGTCAAATTCTCATTTTCTTGCCTCACTGTAGAGTTTCTTTTTGCAGAGTCCCTTGATGCTTACTAAATCCTGCTCTGCTAGTTTTGAGCTATTTTTTTCTTTCTTTAACTTGTTCATAATTTGCTTATTTCATGATACTTGTGGGAATAAGGTTTTAGACCCTTGATACTTACTAAATCCTGCTCTGCTAGTTTTGAGCTATTTTTTTCTTTCTTTAACTTGTTCATAATTTGCTTATTTCATGATACTTGTGGGAGTTTCTGCACCACCACATGAAATAAGGTTTTAGACCCTAAATGATATAGTTCCAAAAGGCTATTTGAAGATCTTACAACAATTGACCATCAAAAGAATACTATGAACTAAATCAGCTAGCAAAAGCATCAGTAATAAGCCAATGAATATTGAATACGGGCGAAATCATGCTTTGGCAAAGCACACGAAACCTAAACTGATAATCAGTCTGAAATTTGAAAAATAGGAAGCGTGGGAGCAAGAGATGTAAAATTTGTACAATAAGACTACAATGAACCAGAGAAGTACATCAAATGTGGGATATAGAGCCAAATAATTCATGGACAGATCAAAGGTAATGCCTTATTTTATACCCACCATTTCTCGTGAGAATCTGGTCTATGCTAGATTCCTCCTGGATTCTTTAAGTGTTTAAGAGCAGGGGAAAAACAAAAATACAACATAGTACAACTCATGGACCAACCATACCTTGCTTTGTCACATGAGTCCTTGAATTTGTATCTAAATCGTCACTAGTAAAAGAGCTGGCATTTGTGGAAGCCACTGGTGCTTCAACATTGGCACTTCCTTTTGCTTGGTGTTCACCTTCTAAAGAAAAATCGTCTTTAACTCCTTCCTCTGTCACAGCCATGGGTTCATGGTTAGAGCCATAATAAACCATGTCATTTGCAAGTACTTCTAGTTACTCGGAAGATTCAACACGAACAAAAGGTACATCGAGAATTACAATTGGTTCAATATGGTTAACTGAGAGAAATTAACTTTCGCTTCAACAGAATGCAGGGATGCTGATATCAACTCTCTTATAGTTGGTAATTAAAGATCCAGTCAACAATAAAAAGCTAATCTAACTTGCCAGATGCTCGAATGAAATTCAGCAGATGATTGGTCGTGTAATGAGAAGTGCACAAAAGGAACTCGTCCCATTGAATAAAAGCACAAGGAAAACACTACCTTTCACCTCGACATCAATGCTGTCCTCAGAAACCATTCCAGTTGCGGCATCAGGATGTTTTCTCTCTTCTTGTTCCTTGGCGATCTCTCCCTCGGATACGTCTCCATTCTCCTTGAAAGGCGTTGCTATTAAATCTGTTGTGCTCTTCTCAATTCCAGTAGATATTTCTTCATGATGCTCGTTTACCACCTCTTTTTCAGTAACTGAAGATATTTGTGGTTTTGAAGCTGTTGGAACACTCATCAGCTCTGTCAACACAATTAAAAAACAGTGAAAATAAGCTACCAGAAACCACAAGCACATTACTTAGCTATATTTGGAACACTATCGGTTAAATTGAAATAAAACAAGCAAACCTGGAGACAGCTGCAACAAGCGATCCTCCGGGGGAAGTAAGGAGGAGAGTATTGGATTTTTCTCCCATGCCCAAATGAAAATGGTTGTGCAGACAAGAGCTATGAGGATGAGAGAGATCTGTTTACCCATCAGTCCATAGAAACCTCCTTTCATCCTTTACGCGCATAAAGCACAGACTCAATCTTGTCAAGATGTCATCAATAGAAATTGAACTTCCTTTAAAAATATATCTGTAAAAAATCGTTAGGTGAAAGGGTTTCAGGAGAACTATAATGTAAGTATGTAACTGCACAAGAAAACCTCATCTGGCCCTGACTAGCAGAAACTGAACAAGCGCTAGAGATAGCCCAGATATAAAAGTAGATAGTGAATGTTTGCACATTAATCCATCCATATGGACAAGCAACACCAAGATAAAGTACAGAAAAACAAAAGTTACATATATATATGCGCCTGAACATATTTATGTTCTTGACAGTTATGATGCTCCCAAGATGCTTGATAGATATAGCATTCGTCAATTTAAGTCATTGTTTTAGACTAATACACGGCAGTAGTTCAAAGGATATCAGCTCCACCTCACATGGCACGCACATAAAAAGCACGATGTTTTAGTATGACTTACTGAGGATAATGTAAAATAGTGATTAAACCAGTCACTCCTAACTATGAAAAATCCTTGGTGATGGCATGTAGGCTTCTTTTTTGGATGACTTTTTTGCACTTTAAATAAAATGATTTTGTGAATGATTTTAATCAAATTATAAAAGTTAAGTCTTGGGTGGCTTGTGAAACTAGAGTGGACTAAAACTAAAAGACATCGTATTCTCTTCAAATAACAGTATAATTATAATCCCCTTCGCATGAAGGATTCTGAATTAGTCCAAGTAAATAGTAGTATTTCAAAACAATCATGATAGAGGCATAGAGCTTTCAAACTCAATATCAAAATCCCCATCTAAAAAATTAAGTCTAAATTTGAGCTGATATAATTAAATAAAAACATTAAGTCCTGTTATTTAAGTCCACCACTATCCAAACAGAGCCTTAGAAATCACTTTCATTACCATGCTCGGCAAGTTTTTGCATCAATATTATTCCGAAAATCGTCAAATAATTTGTTTAAAGGAATCTGAAGCCTCTGCAGCATCCAAACCTCAAATTAGCAATGTTCTCGTGATTTTCATTACGGGAAAAAAAGAAAAAAAAGCAAAAAAAACTACATTTTGGATATAAAAGATGAAAGATTAATATAAGTATACATGGAAATGCACAGTTAATGTACTGATCTTGGGGTGAAAAAAATTCCGGATCACGAGCCTAATCTACTGTGTACGATTCATCGATCACCTCAATGACGTACAGAATATCTAAACAGCATCGATAAGCGTCTAGATAATGCATCTACGAAGGAAACCAGTCAAAGAAAAAATATAAAGCAAATGCATATACGTCCTGCATATACGGAGATACGCATCCAATCTCGACTGTAAATTCATCTAGGGAGGGGAATTACCTGTAATTAAGCCTCCAAAAGCTTCGGATCTCAAAGCAATTATTTTAACACGCCATCGATAGCATTATACTACCAGTGAAACTGTGGAGAGGAGTATGAAGAGGGGAAGGTAGAGAGAGAGAGAGAGAGAGAGAGAGCAGTCGAAGAAACCTAAAAATAGTATTTAATGTATAAGGGTATATATGTGTGGATGTATACAGGTGTTGGAGACAGTACGGATGAGACGGTAGAGAAAAACACGGAAATGGAATATTTGGGGGAAAAATCAGGTCAATGTTGACGAGATTAAATCTACATGAGGAATTATAACGGGCTTAACGTAATTGTAACAAATCTAAACAAATGCAGTAATACTTAGGCCCAGTTTTCCAAAAGATTTTAGCACTCAGGTGCTACAATCATGATATTTCAAATCAAAAAATGAAGTGGTTCCGTGTATCGTTTTTCGATTTTTTTCGCACCAAATTAAACTACACAAGGAGTACTTTAATTTGGTGCGAAAAAAAACGAAAAACGATACACGGAACCACTTTATTTTTTGATTTAAAATATCATGATTTTAGCACCTTGGTGCTAAAATCTTTTGGAAAATTGGGCCTAAATAGTAGAATAGTATTGCTTCCGTCTCATATTTGTTGTCTACTTTTACTATTCACAACGCCACAAAAAATTGATTGTATTTTATAATGTATAATGTTATATACATTCAATATGGATCGTATTTAATAGTTATCGATGAGTATTATTAAACAATGTTTTCAAAATGGTAAAAAATTAGAGATTGAAATATATAAATAATTGAAAAATGGCACGCATATCCGCAAATAAACAAGAAATTTGGGACGGAGGGAGTACATGCTGGTACAAGTGAGATACAATGTACCGTTTCGGATTTATCACTAGTAATATTAGTATTTTCTAACATTAAAGAACGCTTATTGAAAAGAAAAATAAATTTAAAATTAGTCTCGTGCTATCTGGCATAGATCAGTACTAGAAAAAGAAAAATAATTTTAAAACTTGTTCATTGTTGTTCGGTGCGCTTGGTATCGACAAGTAACAACTAGTGTCAACCAGTATTTGAGCCAGAATAAACGCATCATCCGATACAATACGGGATTCAGAACCTTGGTCAGGAGTGCACACAAGATGCTAAAAAAACAAAATACCTTACTAACTTGAACTTAGTTGAATGTCGATTGGAACATAACTCAATTACTTTTTTTACCAAAAGAACCTTTTACTTTTGGAATCATCCTTTCTGCCCATTTTTCGTTGTGGTACTTATGAATTTCGTAGTAAAAAAAAGGGCTCGGGCTCAAAAAGACAGTCCAAATTTATGCATTTTTTTGGGGTGGTTTTCATTAATTTTTATGTTGTTGTTTATGAAATTTTGTAGTGATGTTAATGAATTTTTTGTGGTCCAGTATACAAATTTTTGATATTCAACTATGAGATTTTGCTGTGGGGTATGAATTTTTATGGCTTAAAATACAGAAAGGCATGTCACATACCAATTTTTAGGAGTATTTACCATAACCTTCTCGATATAATAAATGGAATTGTATATGAAAGTAGTTGAAAGTTTTGAGGGAGAGTGAAACATTAGTTCAAGTATAAGCGTGTATAAACACAGAGAGAATGTTATGTCTGGATGTGGTTTTCGGATCCACTTGATGGGCCCTACAATGCATTTGTTCCAATAATCTGAACCATTCATCTTGTAGAGCCGCAGAGTAGAGTGTATTCATGTAAAAAATTAACTTAAACGAACGTCATCATGCATATAAAATGGATAGCTTAGATTCTGTCAGTAGTTTTAAAATTAAAATGACCAAAACCGTCCATTTTATAAACCAGTAAAAAACAAATTTTGAAATACCTATCGAATATAAATAAGTTGAATATGACTAGTGCAGTTGAAATTCAAGTCACGTACAAGTTTGACAGATTTTTCTCTTGCAGTAGGTCCAACTGCCAATAGTTTATTCATTGCAGTCCTGATTCTATATTTAAATAAAGCATATACAAATATTCTCAAGTGAGGTGCATTCTGACGAATGTCTTATTATTTTAAAATGCCCTAATTTATTCCATCGGGTATAAAACCGTGCATTATTAAACATTATATTCTTTTAGCAACCCCCTCAATTTGTTAAAGATGCAATTTGGTTTCTGTTGCACATGGCCAAAAGTATGTTACTCGTGTCACCCTGCCACGCCTGATTATTTTAGTCAAATTATTAGTACTAACTTCAACATTTTTTAAAACCCATTTAGTGTTTCTTTTACGTTAGCATTCCTGGATTTATCTTTTGAAATGTAAGCGGAAGGAATAATTTTATGGTTCGCGTGCTAGGGAAAAATATAGTAAGTAAACAAACTCTTCTCTACTACACTGTGTAGACCAACTAACGTATTGTTTTTCTGTGGAGAGTAGCACCGATATGTTTATTGATACCATTTTGAATTTACTACAATAAACATTTTATATTTTTTAAAATATTTATATGTAAATGGCAAAATTTGAAGTGGATAAATAAAGAAAATTCTAACACTTTAATGACCTTTATCATTGGTTATAAGAGCAAAATAAGATGATTGGCATATTATGGACCTTAAATGTTGTTTATTTATCCTAAATGTTGTTTATTCAAGTCATAAGGGGAGTCCCCTCCCCTTCTCCCCATCTTGATGTACCCTTATTAAGATTTCATCAATAAATTTTTCCCGATCAAAAAAGTCATTTTCCAAAATAAATAATACTGACTTTTTTGTGCCGCCCAATAGTTTGAAGTATGCCTGGGTGTTTGCATGTTTAGTTTCCATCTCTGTACCACACAATACCAACACATGTATAGTAAAAAAAAAAAAGAGTGTCAATATCGAAAAGGGGAGTGCCAATATCAATTCTTTAAAGGAAAATCATCAAGCATAATAATACTGACATACAATTAAGAGCACATATTAGAAGATCTATATTTCCATTTTGGAGACCGAATGTGTCATTTTGAGGGAATATTTTGTAATTTACCCCTCTCTTCTTTACCTTTTTTCCCTTTCAGAGGGATTCGTTGTCATTTTAAGAGATTTAATGACCAAGATAGAGGTGTGGTTCTCAAAATATGGAGACTCATGCCTAAATCTCTAAAAGGAAGATGAGTCCTTCCAAAATTCTCTCATAAAATACAAAAAATTGACGAAAAAAGTAAGTAAATTACAAAATCTTCACTCAATTTGGTCTCCAAATTGGAGATATAGAGCTTCATAGGGGATGCTCTATCAAGCTCTAAAACTCTGTTTTAGAGACCAAATGTGACATATCGAGGGGAGATTTTGTAATATATCTCCTATTTTCTTCAAATTTTTTTTTGTATTTTATGGAGGGACCTATTGTCCTTTTTAAAGATTTGAAGACCAAAATGAAGGGTTGGTCTCTTTATTAGGAGACCCACGTAAATTTGGAGACCAAATATCTAAAAAGGACAATGGGTCCTCCAAAAAGTATAAAAAGATGAAGAACAAATAAATTAAATTACAAAATATTCCCTCGATAAGCCACATCCGGTCTCTAAAAATTTTTTTTTTTTTTGGGTAAACCTAAAATAAAATTTTAAATCTTTAACATTTTAGAATATGAACAAGATGTATTATGTATTTGGACAGTGTTTGGAAAATATGTGCAGAATATATTTAGCTACAGAAAATAGTAATTGGGAGTATAATCACCAAAATGGATCATGAGTTGGTTTTTGACCATGTTACTTTGGTTATATAATTATAGTATTGTAATATGTATCAATAAGCTTTTTAGATTTTTTAAAGATATTTTTAATTAAAAAACAATTTGGTTATTCCACTTCACGAAAACACTCACATTTCATATTTGAATTTATCTATTATGTTTAAAATTAAGAAGTATCAAATATTACCTTAAGAAAACTTTATTTCCATTACTTTGTTATGGATATAGAAAATAAAATCACGGAGAACGAATCTCAAATTGTTACATAACTAAATCAATACCGTGGACGGTTATCATCGAAACCCTAAAACTCCATCATTATTCCGCCGTCTCACGGAGTGATGTGACATCTCGCGTCTTTTCAAGACAGCTCTTCCCGCTCGAGCTCGACACGTGGCACGATCTAAGCGGTTCCCGATACGGCTACAGCAGGATGCCATAAATGAAGCTTATCCCGAAGGGCTCGGATCTTTGATCACGGACCGACGGGTCAATCCCATCAGAATTGCTCTTTGAAGGGATTGAGGGGCTATTGTAGGGGTCCAGATCCACCGAGCAAATCCAAGTGGACTGGCCAATCTCCGATTGGATGGTTTCAACTGGAGCAACCGAAGGGATACCTGCCCTGGGACCCCTCGGGCTCGTTGAGTCTTTCGGTTAAACGTTATTGATTATTGATCCCAAGGCAGATCCGATTTAATTGATCGACCGAGAGGACACCATTTAGGGACCCTTCGGTCGAGAGATTGTCATTGATCAAATCATAGGGAAGGAGTTGTCGGATCAACTCCCTTGTATTCTTGCCGAAGGACCTTGTGGGAAGTGGTCCCCAAGGCGGTTTCCCCTAACAACCAATGCTCACGAGAATCATCCCAGGAGCTGAATCAGCAGTGCAATTAATGCGTATAACAAACCATGATCATGACAAAATGACGTCATCCGAACAGTTATGATACGTGTAGCAACTTCACTGGAAGCATGTGTTCGCAGTATATTCTTCCGGGCTCGTCATCGTGACGTCAGCCGAACGGTTAAGTCACGTGACAAGCATAGCTGTGCTTGGAGGCCAAGCTAAGGCTAACCTATAAAAGGAACACTCCATCATCTAAAAAGGTACGCACAACTCTCTCCTAAAAACCCTAGATCTACACTTCCTCTTCCCTTACTTACTAAACCGTCGGAGTACCGTTCTGGACTAAACGGTCTAGTCCGGTGCTAACGGTTCACTAAGTGTGCATGTTTAGGGACAACTCGGGAGTGAGAACTTTATCTCCTTCGTTGATCACAGCAGGAGGAGCTACCAGAGAAAGAGGACTCCACACTTTACTTATCCACCTATATCAACTACTACCAAACAAAATCCTTTCTTAGCAAAGGGGGTATTCCACTCACGGCTTTTTATGTGATGTATTGCGAGAGAATAAATTGCCTGAAAAATCGCAATAAACTGACTTTTTGACCCTTTGAGTTAGTGAAATGGAGCATAATTCTTCTTAAATAATTTATCCTTATATCCACCTCTTATCTGACTCATTTTCATGTGTTTCGCTCCTCAAATAGATCGTATTGGGTGAGCACATTCAAAAAGTTGGTTGTCAAACACTCACTTCAAAGATCTACTCATTTCATTCCATTTTGATAGTCCGATATGAAAAGATGTGCAATTTTTCAGATCCAAAATATAGTACTTTTGCACGTATTTTTTTTGAGTTCTTTGCACTAAATTAAAGACATCAGTTAATTTTATAATTTGCTGCAAAAAATTTAAAATTTAAATATTTTAGTATTTTGTATCCAAAAATTTCACGTCTTTTGTGGGACCGTTAAATGGGACGGATGGAGAAGTGTGGCTCGAATTTTCATTCTAGATTCTGAGAATGCACATGAGACCGTCTTCAAATTGATCGGGAAGGCCCGTCGACCAAGGACGACGAGAGAATAATTGCTGTAGCTTTCGGCTAAGAGGATTTCTTCTCTCTCTCTCTCTCTATCAATCAGGTACTATTAGAAATCTATTCCCAGTATACTGCTTACTCTACGTGACTTTGATTTTTTAACCTGTTTAGCTGATCAATTACGTGCCTGTATGACAGATTCATTGTCTGATTATTGTGGCAGGGTTCCAATCAATGGCAGCTGATACCAGTTCTGCAGAAGGACTCGTCGAAAATGGCTCCTCTCTTCAGTCTATCCGTTACAAACGCGGTTCGCTTCAGTTACTCGATCAGGTACATCTATTTTATGTAGATGAGAAATTATCTAAGTACTCTCAAGAGCACGTCCGCTGCTTTATCAAAAAAGAAATAGAAAATAAGAACACGTACTCTAAGGCAGGTTTGTGCAATTAAAAGTCACTAATTTGATTCCAAGGAGTTGCAAATTAATTGGTTTTGTTCCCTCTTGCTTATTGTTGAGGAAAAAGTACAGTAATTATTGTACACCTTTAGCTGCCTACTTATCAACACAATGAAATCTAAACCAAACCAAACCGAGCCTTGTGTCCCAATCAATTGAGGTCGGTCGGCTACATCAAATTTTTTTCCCATTGAGCTTTGTCCAAGGCTAGTTGTTATCAAGATGAAATAAGCAATACAAATTGGTTGCTAATATTTGAAGTGCACCTGATGTGGCCTTCTGGGAATATAGATGTCACAATGGTTCGAGAAGCTCCGATTCTCCGAACAACTTTAGAAAGAGAGGGAAAGTAGGCAATGGATAGTGGTCAACCACAGAGTAAAGTAGTGTAGCTGAGGTGTGTTTTTATCCTTGTCTCTCCCATTATACAGGAGGCTTTGTGGACTGGTCTAGCTCACCTGAGGAAAGGTGGCCTCTCCTCGTTGTCGTAACAGGTTGCCGTGGGAGAACCTCCTCTGCAAGACCTTGGGCCGCACCTGACTTGTGGGAAATCGAAACATAAAGCTGAATGACTGAATGTATGATATGCAGTGTTCTAAAAGAAGGTCTAGAAGGCCAAGTACTTGCCGCCTAGGCGCTAGAAGGCCCCTCGCCGACTAGCCCAACTAACCCAACTAGATTGACTATCCCGATTTATTGCTCGACAAGGCACCGAGTACTCGGTCCTGGAAGCTAAAAGGTGCCTGGCTACCATGGGAGAGCCCAGCGAGTTTTAGAGCCTTGATGTTATGTATTCTGAGATTTAGATGGATTGGTCGGTGCCCCTTTCACTCTCTCTTACCGTCATCGGTAAAGGTAGAGCTCGACAAGGGCAATCTCAACCTCATTGACAAACCCTTTCTTCTCGCCTCCAAATTACATGCCTCTTTTGGTCCCAAGTGAGGTATCTAGGCCCTGCTCCCGGTTTAGGATGTTTTTAAAGTCGCCTTTGATAATTTGTTGTGAGTTTGTGGAGCTCTAAGATTTAGGACTTCGCCAAGGTCTGATGGAAAATGACCATTGGATGTGAGCTTGCTATTTATGGAGATGAGTGAGCTCACTTGGAGGAGAGGTGCTGGGATGGCTTCGGTTACTTGAAGATGGAAGCTCCACCGGTGCTGCCATGGCGAAGGACTTTCGAATATCAAATAATGCAATTTTGATGGGAACATTTTTGTATTTCATGATTGGAATCCTATAAGTCCTGTTGCTTTATCAGAAAATCAAATCAAATTTTCATTGGAAACATATTAGTAATTCTGGCAATAGCACTATGAAAATCTAGGTCAGACATAATATTATACAAGGCAAATACTGGGCTATTGATGGTTCTTCTCTTTGTTTGAGTTGATCACCTCTCCCCCGGATACTCAAAAAGTTTTTTTTTTTTTTTTAAAACAGAGAAAGCTTCCTCTTGAAACTACCTACATGGATATTCGAGATTCAGCCGATGGATGGTATCATTTTCAGCTCTCTGACATATTGATTTTGTATTTCTTAGTCTATCTCATGTATATTTGACATTTGAACGTTTTTTCCTAGTAGATCATATCCGTTTAGTGTTTTGTATATTATTGATGCTCTGAATCTTGAATGAAGTAAGGTAATAAGCACATAAACTGAATTAGGTCCCTACGTTTGCCCTTTCCAATGTCTTTCAGCTTTGATTTGTGGACATACTTCTACGGTATAATGTCCCTTTAAGTTCCTCAATTGTTCGAGGTATATGGTGCTGCTATTTCTGTTGCAGAACTTTCTGAAAGCAAACACTTTGTGCATTTATTTCCCATGTCTCGAGTCCTCCCCCACTCCTTCCCCCATTGTAGGGGATTACAGTGGTTTTCTCATCATTTTTCGATTTGTCAAATTTTCATCTTCGATGGTTCTTGTTACTCCCATTTGATCTTTACTCATTGCTTCAAAGGAGAAAAGAGGAATATAGTTAGGGTGAAACCATTTTTCCAAACATAAATTGAAAAGGTATTTAATTTTATCAGCTCCAATAACACTATTGTCCACTGCTAGTTTTAAACCCAAAGATTGGCTGGATATTTCCATGGCCGCTTTTATTTGTGTGATGTGATTGATGTTTCTGACAAAATTTCACAATTGTACATTATACTCTCTTCCGATGCCCATGGGCCATGACATTTCTGTGTGTAAATCAGCTCTTAGTCCTGAAATCCTGTTAGATTATTTTAAGGCATCCATATCCCATGAAATTGACTCCTGAAGACTGTGCACGACCAAGATGGTCGTTTTGAGTTTCTTTTTATTGTGTTGCCGTGCAACATCTTCTGTTAGCAAAGTTAAATGTATGCCATCAATACCTTGCTTGTCATTATGTGACCACGATTTACAATTTAAGTCCATGTTGGGGACAGTGCCACAGTTGTTGCTCACCACTTTTCCTTAATTGACATTTTGAAGTTTTTTGCACATTAATTTCACGTGTCATGCCTTATGAAAGCGTTTCGTGCACCAAGTAGTCTTTCACCTATTGTTTCAGGAGCGCAATAAGGGATATGGTGGTCCGTGGGGCACCTGCAATTGCTGTAGCGGGCGCCCTCTCTCTGGCGGTTGAAGTATCTAACTTGGAAACTTCGAATGCGACATCAGAATATGCAGCATCTTATCTCGCCAATAAATTAGATTATCTTGTTTCAAGGTAATCTCTAATACCACACTAGTGTTGCAATAATACTCTATGCTCTGCTTTCTAAGACAGTGATTTATGTTTTTTGGCATTTTATTTTAAACCCTAGAGGTAAGTATTTTTTCCTTGCTATTATTAGCTGATGTCTGCAAACTTTGTCAGCCGGCCAACCGCTGTAAATCTTTCAGATGCTGCAACAAAACTTAAAGAAGTTATATCAAAAGCAGCTGCCACTTCTTCAGATCCAATCGCTGTATTCCAGGTAGTTATGTTCTCTTGCCGAGACCTCTCAATTAGCAATTTGCTATTTTCTGACTGGATAAATACCTTAGTGGTTTATTGCAATATAGTGATGTAGTAAAGGAAAAAGTCACATATTATGAACTTAACTCTCTATTTCTTTTTCTTTTTTGAAGAGCGAGTTAAAATATAGTTTGCAGTAGGATGTGCAGTAATTTTTACATTGTATTTTACAACTTAGCATGCACGCAATAGTTTCCCGTTGACTTTTTCAGTAGGGGTGATAGTTTTTTTAATTTCTCTTCACAGATCATTTCTCCATTGCTGGTTTTCAGCTCAATTTAAAATTCTACAACATTTGAAGCATACAATGTAGTCTTCTTTTTTTCACCGAGAAAAAGTGAGTGTCATGTGTGTGGAGGTGTCTTCTCTTGCTTTTATTTTCTTCATAATTGATTAATTTCATTTCTTTTCCTTTGTTATTTTATTTCTCTCGTAATTTTATTTTCGTTTGATTATCCATGTTCCTTTTTTTTTTTTCTTTTTTTCCGTTGTAATTGTATTGGCATAGGAGAAAGAAGCTAGGAGGCTAAACCTTTTGGGTGTGTTGTATTGTTTGGACATATATCGAAGTGTATACAAGGATACAACTAATATTTATCGTTATAGATTTTGCATATATGATGTTTTTTTCCAATATTGATCCATAGTTATAGTAATCAAAGACTGTTGAGTCCCTTGCGATTGCAAAGCTACAATTATATAAAGATGTTTCAGCAGCACACTCTCTCTGTTAATTGATCGTACCCTCAGATCGGTAGTATCCTTAGAAACCTCTCTGTTGATCTTTCTGAAAACTGCGAAGGAAGATCAACCTAGGGCGTACCACCAAGAGGAAAATTAGTCCAATTAGCACCCAATTTCCCTACCCTCAGGCCCTGATCTTATTAGAGGAAATTCTTTGCCCCCGGATTACAAGATTGCTTCAAAGTCTTCCTTTCCCAGGGATTCAATAAGAGGAGAAGCGAGAAAGACCTGAAAGCGACCAAACACAAAAAGGAAGCTGTGTGGCAGTGAACGAAGGACAATGAAAACAAGATTGCCCAATTTCTGACCTACTTTATGTTCTTACTGGATTATGACTTCTATGTACTCTATTCTTTTAGCCCCATTGTGGGTTATCTAGAAATTTGGCTTCAATGGAACCTGAAATTTGGCCCATTGTAATGCTCTTCCAGTGCACTTATAGTATCTGTTACTGTTAGGCCTACATTGAAGCTGCTGAACTAATGCTTAAGGATGATGTTGCTTCAAACAAAGCAATCGGGTCTTATGGAGCTATTTTTCTTCAGCACCAGCTGGGGGACTCCAAGAGGCTGTCTATTCTGACCCATTGCAACACCGGCAGGTACTCCCTCTCTCCAAGAGTACAGCTCGCATTCTGTTTACGACCCCATCTTTCATAACTTCTTGATATACAATATGGTTTTGTAGTCTTGCTACAGCTGGATATGGTACTGCTCTTGGAGTAATTCGTGAACTTCATGGTGGAGGAGTTTTAGAGAGGGCATATTGCACAGAAACACGTCCATTCAATCAAGTGAGTGTATTCCTTGTACTTGTTTCTATTCTTAGCATTATGTGAAACTTTTGCTGCCAGCCTCCCTCATAGTCCCAAAGTCAGAACTCAATCATATTGTTGAAAGACTCGTGGTAGTGTGTGCAGTGCCTTCAATGTTTGACAGGGTACTAGAGTCTACCGGATCAGATTGGCACTCTGTTTTATGACTTCAGATAGGACATAGGTACTCCTATAGGGGCTTCCAGATATAGGTGCACTCTAGTTGTATAATGGCTCTACCTTTGCTAGACGTATGAATCTGGAATGAACACAATATACAAGTTAAAAATTAAATGCATTTCTTTTCCTATTGTAATGATTACATTTTTTTTTTTTATCTTTATGATAATGAAGCATTCTTTAGCCGATAAAGAAAAATATACAAGTTAAAAAAACTAGAATTTGGGATTGTTGGTTTGGTAACCTAATTCTACCTCCCATTCCCAAATGTCCTCTGCAATCAGAAATTCCTGCCGAGATTAACATAGTTGTGTACACAAAAAAGTAAAGATTTGGTCGAGGCAGATTCTCAAATGAGACTGAAGAAAGCTCCGCAGTCCAATTGATAGTGTGAGGTGGATTGTCTCATGTGAGGTTGCTGAAGCAAAAGAAATCAGTTCGTAGCCTAAGATATTGAAGTGATTGGCCCATGTCAAATGCATATAGCTGAACTTGAGTTTATTGGAGAATGGGAAATTTGAAGGTAACCATGGCTGTGGTTGCTTCAAAACAAAGTTTGACTAGGTAAGACAGATACGTTCCTTTTTTTAATCCCATAATAGATGTCAAGCCTTGATTACTTTGTGTTTATGACATTTACAGTGTTATTTCTATGTATATTTGTTTTTGGTAAGTGAAAGTTTCAAAAACCTAAACAAGACACAAATGTCAAGAGGTCACATCCTCATTGGCTCATTGCACAAGATAAAAGGAAACAGACTAGAACTATTAGACGTAACACACAGTTGGAGATACACCTACAGTTGCTATTAAATTTGTATTGGATATTGCTATCAAAATAAGCACTCCAACGGTTGTCACTCTATCTCTGTTGTTTAGTATTAGTGTGATATCTTATACATGTCGTGATATGATCTGGTTATATTCTTCCTACCAAAAGCCTTTATATGGTTTGATATAATGTACCTGCCGCAGGGATCCAGATTGACAGCTTTTGAGTTGGTTCATGATAATATTCCGGCAACACTTATCACTGATTCAGCTGCAGCTGCACTAATGAAAGCTGGACGTATAAATGCTATCATTGTTGGAGCAGATCGTGTGGCTGCGAATGGTACTTTAGTAAACTAATTGCACTTAAAGTTTTAAGTCTGTCTGGGATATCTACAGTAGACTTTTTTCGGTTAAGAAAAATCAGAGAAGTCAAAATTTCGATACAAACCTAAAAGAAATTTCAGATGATAAAATTAAGAGTCTTTCCCTTTCTAGTTTGTTAGTTTGGAGTCAAGGGAGTGCAAACCAACCCTTGATCAAATCCTTAATTCTTGAAAAGTTAGATGTTTTTGGCGTATAGAGAAGTCAGAAAAGTATATTTTCAGGTTTATAATTTGGTCTCTTTTTGCTGTTTGTTCTACGCACGAATTTGTACATGGTTGGCATCCCTTGATGCCTTCTCAAAAGAATTATTCCTGATAATAACAAAAAGAAAGGTAATAAGCTGAAAAAAGCTGGCTTTCAAGAAAACCTAAACGAAGGATTCAGATAAGAGTATCGATGGAGTGATGCATTGTATCTGAATGCAGGTGATACTGCTAATAAGATAGGAACATACAGCCTTGCTGTGTTGGCATTTCATCACCATATTCCTTTTTATGTTGCTGCTCCACTGACGTCCATCGATTTAGCACTTTCGTCTGGGCAAGACATTGTCATAGAAGAAAGGTCGGCTAAGGAATTGTTGCATTCACGTGGAGGGCTTGGAGAACAAGTTGCCGCGTCTGGAATTTCTGTCTGGAATCCAGCATTCGACGTTACCCCTGCTTGTATGATCAGTGGTATCATTACGGAAAAGGTCTGCACCTCTCTCTCTCTCTCACCCAATACACTCACAAAGCAAAAAAAGAAAAGACTTTGCTCGCTTATTGGCGAGAACAAAAAAACATTACACTCTATCCGGCTTCCAATATACTCATGAAGCCAAAAAAAAAAAAAGACTTTGCAAAGTAAATAGCATTTGCTTATTTGCGAGAAGAAAAAAAAACGTTGCACTCTACCGGTTTCCATTTGCGGGAACAAGCAAATTGGTTTTTGTTAGAAAAGTGGTTATCTACTTGGAGAGTTGGTTTCCGAAATTTTTTTTTCTAAAATATATAAAGGTAGAACACCACTTTGGTGTCCTCTTTTTTTGCAAGTGTGTATATTTTTGTTATACCAAAACTATCCATACACCATTATTATTTTACACTCAATATATTTCGGATGAAATCAACTACTATGGGCAAAAAGGTAACTGCCCATTGATAACTGCCCAACTCCTTTAATTTGCAAGAAAACTATTCCTCCGTCTTCTACCCATTGGAGTATGAGTCTTCTCAACAGATTGTAAATGAAGTTGAATGGCATCTAATCTGGGCAATTGTGCTTTTATGTTGCTTTTTATGTACTGATCCGTTGATTATCCCACACGAATTGCATTCTCGATTGCATTCAAGCTGCTTCTATCGTTCAAATGGTACGGAAGGTATGGAAAAGACGGAAAAATTAATGCTACTTTATGGCATAATTAGAGATGCCTGTTGTGCAAGTCAAATTTTGATAAAACATGCATTGATTATAGGTCGGAAGTTATTGTCCGTATTTTTTTTTAAACTCAACTTGCACACACATCGCTTTTGCCCCGGCCTCTAGTAAGCAATTGAGCCACTCTATGTGCAGTGTGCACTAACAACCCTTCTTATTTGCTTGGTTGTAGCAATTGTGAAGCAAGCAAATAAGGCAACCAAACGGTACCTAAATTTCTGTCTAACATGTGCCATTTGAAATTGTGAACAGGGCGTCATAACAAAGAAAGGGAGCGACACATTCGACATCAAGGGTTTTGTACTAAAGGCAACTGGGAACTCATAAGAGACAGGCATCCATGCCCCTTTCCATATGCAAGTGGTCTACCTGCCTGCTTTGATAGAAAGAATCCTTCGGCAGTACATTGATAAGGTTAGAGGAGGGCCTTAGTTGATCTGAGCCGAAGGTCTCGTGCTCATTAAACATACCAAACATCGAGGAAAACATAATTGTACTCCTTTGCATAAGGCTTTCAGCTGAGAACTTGTGTGGGATCATCTGAATATTTGATGAGCTACTGACTAGTAGTTTTATGTTCAGTCTTATACTCTCCTGTTTTTCATGCGTATTTAATTTATTTTCGAATGAGCAGATTTTGACATCCGCAAAGCTTAGGTTGAGCCTAACAAGGATTTACAAAAAGTCCAGAAAAACAACTTAGGACATAACTGGGTCCACAACTTTTCGGTGCATATGGGCCCATATGTATCTAACCCTCCGTAATTGCGTTATAAAACTCTTGTTCCTAGCATTGCTCCCACACACGAGATGATCTAGGGCAAAGAACCTCACTAACCAATGGGCAGAACGTAAACCATGCAAATAGAAGAACGATCCAAATAACACAGAGTCAAATCTATTACATTCATCGGAAAACTAGAGACTCGATATCACAAGTCCTCTCATTAAAGGATGATCTCCAATGCAAATCCATTGTGTTTGGCTTCTCCCATTAGCGGTACTGCAAGGAGAGAGGGAGTGAACAAATATTTGGATCAGTAACATGTACCAACTATAAAATAAAAACGACGAAGATGAATTTAAAATGGCAACCGAGAATGATAAACACAAAGTCACAAGGTTTTGAAACTTTCTCAAAACTTCAGCTGCATATATCGGCTGTTGTGAAAAACCAAGCTAGTTATTCTCACTCATATTTGGCGGATAAAAACCTCGTTGGAGATCGGCTTCTTAAATGAACGACCTAGTAAGTTTCCACACCAAACATAAAGAACCCACTACGCCATAAATTTATACTAATCAAAAAGCTAAACTACCCAAGTTCAGATTTTTTTTTTTTTTTTTTATCGGCAAAAATATTTTCATTCATCACGAAAGAATCGGGATACAAAATGAAATCAGCAAAAAACAGTAGAAAAAGAAATGCATTGAGCAACTTTTTCTCGCGAGATCTTAACCTACTTCTCCACCTCTAGATTTTTTAAAAATGCTATTGGCAAGATGCCAACAACACACCCAATGGGCTAAGCCCAAAATAACACCTACTGTTTAAACCAAACCTCAAATCACCCAAAAACCATTAAAGATTGGGCCGGCCCACCTCAATCATCCAACCGCAAACCCTAGCCCCCACCAGCTCCGACGTCACCGCACCAGTCCCACCGCCACCGACCACCTCTTCATCACCGCTGCCCCTCATCCCACAACTCCAACTCCACCACACCAGCCCCACAGTCACCGATAACCTCTACTTCTCTTCTCATCACTTCCGCTTCCAACTCCAAGCATCCAACCGCATCTCCAAGCTGCCTCCCCTCACGGAAAACCACCCAATCACCGCCAAAGCCGCAAACCTCAGACCCACCACAGCACCAAACTCGAAAACCATCACCCACCACCAAAAGAAACGCCCTATGCCGTGAAAAAAGAGTGAAGAGAGGAGAGGTTCAAACTTATTCGAAGACACCGGAAGCAAAAGTAGCTAAAACCCTAACTAGAACCACCCAAACACCCCCCTCCCCCCCGGGACCCACCATCCACACAACCGAAACTTCAATAGCACTGCTGTCGCCGACATGACACGAGACCCCACCACCTGGAAGCAGACCAACCTTTAGCCGTTGGGCCAAAATCGAGATCCTCCAACAAGGAAACCGGTGAGGATGGCCAATGGACCAACACAGCGTTAGGAAAAGAGCCACAACCAACACTAATCTTAGACACATTTATGAAACTCATAATCTTGAGATATTATCCACAACCAGCTCAATCGTGGAACATTTACGATGAAACAAATAATATCATGAATGCTATGCATACAAAAGTTCTAGAGATTATCTCTAGACAAACCAAACAGAAGAGACTTAATGCTTTCAGAAGGCCAATATTAAACCATCAATTTCAGCACAGATTATACAGGTACAAATTTTGCTTTGGTAGTAACTCTGCTCGTAACACAGAGTCTGTAGACTTTCTCTCTCTACGCTGCAAAACTCCCTTGTCTGCAACCCACTTTCCCCTTTCTTTATCCAAGAATTTCTAGCCGCCGGCGTGACAACATTGTTCAGTTCACCCACCGACAGTGGGTATCCCAGGTAATCTCGTGTGTACTCTGCATCAATTCCCTTCCTTTTCTTCGAATATCTGCATCCCGTTTCTTGCCAGGTTTGTTTTGCTCGTCGTTTAAGTCAATCGCCGCTCCGATCTAGGTAGGAGCTTGAGTTCCTCCTCCCTAATCGATTTTTCTCTTTGCATGTCTATATCAGTCCTTTTAATCTTTACGTTATCATCTATTTTACTAGCTTTCTTCAACCTCTTCCTTTTCTGGCTCTGGCCAAACCACTCTTCATCTTTCCTCTTTTTTCTCCGTCTGAGATTTCACTCTGCTATGATGGGAGATTCTGAAAATCGACAGTCTCCTCAAGCTCGTAATCGATCTCGGTTGGAACCACATGTCTATGAGACAAGTCTCCTCTCCATTCACCAGGAAAGAGCAAAATACTCTGGGTGTTTGGTTGGTTACCTACTGGACTATAGGGCTCTCTCCACTAGGGACTTACAAGATGCCATTGACAGGCACTGGCATTTAGAAGGAAATATCACAGTTATGGATAAAGCAGGCCCTTACTATATCTTTAAGCTAGACTCCTTGGCTGATAGGGACGATCTCCTGCATGAAGGTCCTTGGAATATCAATGGCGCCTTGATCCTCTTCCGTGCTTGGCAACCAGACCTTTCATTCCATCTTATAGATTTTAGTATGGAGGAGATGTGGATACAAATTAGAGGAGCACCTCTGAAATATATGACTCCAGCAATGGCAGTAAGGTTGGGCTCTCTTCTAGGTACGGTAATATCTGTGGACGGCAGTACCTTTTCACATCAAAATCTGAACTATTTGCGAGTTAGGGTTGCAATCCCTATTTTTAAGCCTTTAATTCCAGGAGCATTTCTTGGATTTGAAGATGGAGACCTTGTTTGGATACAGTTCGGTTACGAGAGGGTGTTCAAGATGTGTTTCAATTGTGGCCGTGTAGGGCACATGATGTACCGCTGGTCTCTTTCGGTACCACAAGCTGGGATTATCATTCGAGAACGTATACACGAAGTTCATCAAATCCCAAATGTAGCTTTCTGGATTGCTGAAGTACGACCACTCTACACCAGGGCAATTAAGGCCTATACAAATTCAAATCTCAACCGCACCACCAATAGTGAAATCCTATGGTCTCAGGCAGAGCAACGGCATGTCATCGAAATGGTTAATGGATTTGGAGCAAGGACCATCTTCTTTGTACGTAATAATCTCTCCAGTTCCTCTAATTTTGATTTCATAGAGCCTTTTGAAGGTAGGACAGAGGGCAATGGCCCTGATGGAACCCCCACTGTGTCCCTTAATCCTATGGATGAGGAGGCAGAATACCTGGATGCGGTTATGGTAGAGGAACAAAACGATAATTTATTGGACCATATTAATTGTGAAACAAATCGGAGTGGGTCACATAGCTTTCGATTAGATGCTGATTTTGTGATAGAATTGAACTCTCTGGGTCCAACTGCAGATCCTTCAACTAGGTTTCACTCCAAAAGGGTTGGAGACAATTTGGATAATACAAGCCCTAAAAGGCCAAAATATTGGGAGTTGGGTCAAACCTCCCATGAACAAATGTCGTCCAACTCCATTGAGCCAGGATGTGATAAGGATAGCAGTGGGCGCTCAAATGGTAATCTTGCTGAACCTTTCAAGCCATTTAATGTTGTTGCGATAGAGGAAAATGAAGTTCTTGGTGATGATATGAGTGAAGGTGTTACTAACACAACTCTGGAGGAAAATGCGGAATTTTTTAAAGCTGAAAATAAAAGGTTTGGAGCTAACTGGTTTGGTCTGGACTCACATTTTGAATATGAATTAAACAACTTGGGCCTTACCTCTTTTTCGATCTCTTATTTGTCGAGACGCAAACGATCGGTTGATGATAATGCGGGAGCGTGCTCCAAACGGTCCAAGACAGATGTGCATGCTACATACATAAATGGGTCAGACCATTTAATTGGGACATTGTTTGTGTCAAATTTGGAAGCTGCTGAAAATGATTCAAATGGGCAATTTCGTGGGCCAGAAGATATGAGCGCTAGGGGCAGTTCTCAAGAGTTGGGTAGTGGTTTAACTTCTATAAATTCACTAGATTTTCTTTATGGACAGGTTGCTAAGCCCTCTGGAACTCAAATGTCAAGCAATTTGCGCAAGCGAAAATGCACATTTGAGAATTCTAATGTCTCGGATTCCAGCGAAGGTATGGCGCTCTCCGTGTTGAATGGCGCTCTCCGTGGGGTTGGATTTTCTGGCATGAGCATTATCAAGGTCTTGATCACATTTCCCATATCTTCTATGGACTTTTGCATCGCAACCATGTTTACCCTCATTTCCTCCATTTCATTTCGCCCAGCCATTACTGGTTTAGAAACTAGAACGGCGATTGGAATAAAATCTGGAACAAGGGTGTCAACTAGATCAGGTATTGGACTGAGGATTCGGTCCCAAATGAGTGTATTCCTTCTTTCCAATGAAAAAGCGACAAACAAACTAACAAGAAAACGTACCAAGTGTCAGAAATAAAAGACCAAGACCATTTTTTTTTTTGGTCTAGAAATGCCTTCGATGACCTTTTTTATTAGAAAATGAACTCCTCCTCCAATTGGATAACGGATTAACAAGAAAATAACCTTTGAGTACTTGATAAATCCCCAATATAATCTAAGAAATTTTTTTTAAAAAAAATCCTAATTTTTATTTCTATTTTTTATTTTGTATATTTTTTTTTTGAAAGTGTTATTCCTATTATACAAAAATAAAAAGAAACGGGGTAAAAAGTAAAAAGTAAAAAGAGATGGTGAAGTGAAAAGTGATTGTCTTTTTCTTTTCTTTTTTTTTTTAAAGAATTTTTCCTTTTTTATTTGTGGAATTCTAAAATTAGGATTCCATTAATTTTTAAAAATCCTTTTACTATATTGGGGAATTATAAATGACTCAAAGGAGACTAAAAAAAAAAACAAAGAAATGATTTTTTTTTTACAACTTTTGAAAACCCGCATTTTTTTTTAAAAGAAGATCCTCCTCATTAAGAAACGGCAATCTCCTCCTCTTTTCTCATCATTTCGGCATCATCCCCTCTGATTTTCAACTGGCAACCTGTACAGTTTATGGGGTATGTAGTGACACATAATCCTAACAAGGTTCTTGTCCTAATTTTGGATAGTTCTAGGGAGCACTATATGCAAAAGGCTGGTAGTCTCAAAGGGTACCCCGGCTCAAAGTCACAGGCGTACCTCCCATTGCCAAGTATCGTGCAAGGCAATGGTCAAGCAGTACTTATGACTTATCACAGCCAAAGGCTTGTTGGCTTCTTCGACATAGCCCAAGTACGGTTGTCCGCCCAGGATATCGAATAATGCCGAACAGGGTTTATCCATACATCGATGCACGTGCAATGCAAGAAAATAACTTTAAAAACTAAATTTAAAATCCCATAATTTTTTTTCGAGTCTAGCTCTCGTTTCTCCCCAGCAGAGTCGCCACTGTGGGCACCCGTGACCTCCGCGAGAAACCTTGAAAGTACTAGAACACGCGTTCGTTAGAGTCGCCACTTGATTTTAAGGTTAACCAAGCAACCGAATTCAACGTACAAAATTCGAGACTACCGGTCCGTCATAACCAGAGTGATCTTGGTTCAGGAGCTAAGTTACAGGATGGGAAGGTTTTATTTGAAAAATGCACCCATCCCGCCTAATCAAAATGATTAGTCTCTACTTATAATTATGGGATTTTAAAAGAAGATTTAGAGTGATTTAGACAATTACGGGAAAGGGAACAAGGAAAAATAAATAAAATTAACGATGCATGAGGCTAGATTTAGAGAAATGAAATATTACCACAAATTAATAAAAGAGCGAAGACTGAACTTCTTTTGATCAACGTCCGGATGCTCCCTTCAAAATCACGAATTCGGCGAGTATAACTCCATTCGCCGCGAAAAGCACGTTATTTAACTAATGCTTTGAAAAACTTGGATTAAGAACAAAGCGTGGGGTAATTTTGGAGACTAAGCTAAGGATTAATATTTTTGGGATTTTGGTGGCTGATTTTTGAAGAGGTTTTTCTTGGTTTTTGGGAAGAGAAACACTAGAGAATAGGCTAGAACAAGGTTTTTAGGCTAGGATTTCTTGAGGTTTCTTGTTGTGTCCCAAATGAGAGACCTTAGGTACCCTTTTATAGGCCTAGAGGAAGCTTCCACACTTCAATTCCAACCAGAAATCAGATGGGGAGTGATTAAAATGAGCATAGGTAGCCATAACCGAAGTGCAGCGTCTGTCAGGAAAACCTGCGTCAAACCTTGCGGATGCAACAAAAAATGTTGCGGCTGCAAGGTAAAATGTTGCGGATGTAAGGTAGAATGTTGCGGCTGCAACAAAAAATGTTGCGGCTGCAAGGTTTGACTTTCTTTTAGCAAGGTATGGCGGCCCATACCTTTGCGGCTGTAATGTCGGTGGATCTCTTATGTTGCAGCTGCAAGGTATTTTCTGGGTCAGATTCATGGGCTTGTTTTTGGGTTTTATGGGCTAAGAATTGGGCTTTCTCTTGGGCTTCATAGTTGGGCCTTATAATGGGCCAAATGGATTGATTTGGGTGGGTTTGTTGGTCTTTTTCTTGGTGGATGGTAAATCCAAGTTCATCGAAGCATTGATTTAAATAAAATAAATTTCGCGACGTCGTCAGTAATTTTTCATCATTGGGGATACACCCGGATTCTTGCTTAGGATTCACGGATAATTTTTCATCATAGGATTCACTGATCAGGATGGGATCAACACGAGCTTCTCAAACGCAGGCTTGGTAACAAATGCAATTTCCATGGGTAAGTATGTTTATATTCACAACATTTTAAGGGCTTGCAAACACATTTAAAGCATGTTCTATTTTATTGATACGCTTAATTTGTGACAATGGACCGTTTGTACACTTTTGGACAGATTCAAGTTCAGCTCAATCAAATACACGTGGGGATGAACCATGTATAAAATCATTTATTTAATTCATCTTTTAATCAATTTTTAATGCCATATCAGATTATTCAGTTTATGACTCATTCTCTGTTTATCATGTAGGTCTGCTCTATGACATTTCAGTAGGTGCGAATGAACCTTAACTTAGTACATAGCGCTTTCCTACACCTATTTACTCATGTGTGTCCACACAATTGAATTGCAGGGGTAGTGTCTGGTACTCTAATGCCTCTGCCAAAGTTTGGCATGTGGAGTGTGCCATGTGAGGCATATGTATTGCCAGAAGTACCTCCATGCCATCTTTGCTTAGCAAAAAGATTTCCTTATGAACCTTTGGGCTTCTGTTGCGCCAAAGGAGGCGTATCTTTGTATCCTGTGGCTGTTTCTGATGAACTAAGAGAATTGTTCACAGGTTCAACTCCAGAATCAGCACATTTTAGGCAGTTTATTAGGCCATTTAACGATGCTTTTGCTTTCATGTCGTTGAAAGTGATTCTTGATAAGAAGTATGCAACAAAGACTAGTGGTGTCTTCACATACCGTGCCCAAGGACAAATGTGCCATTATATCCATAACCTTTACCCGTTTGGGTCTGCACCACCGTCATATTTGCAACTATATTTTGACGACACAGGCAGAAGTCAATAACAGGAGAGCCATTGCTACAAAATTGCAGCCAAATACTATCAAAAAAGTGATTGGAGCACTTGAATTGAATCCATATTCGAACTTCTTTCGCAGTTTAAGGATGGTGCCTAATCTTGATACTTTTGCGATTGAGTTGAAGGCCAATCCTCGGATAGGTGACTCAACTTACTCCGCACCCACAGTTAGTCAGGTAGCCGCTCTCTGGACAGATAATGCTGATGGAATGGAGACAAATAATGCTGATGGAACGGATTCATTTGAACGGGATATTATCGTGCACCAACATAATGGCTACAAACAGCAAATTTGATTTCGATATGGGTGTTATGATGCTCTCCAATATCCATTGTTGTTTCCAAGAGGAGAGCCAAGATGGCACCAAGGAATTCAAAAGACAAATAACCACACTCAGTCACAAGCCCAAGAGAGAGTTCTATCATCACATTCAAGGTCGGGAGAAGATTTAATAACAAATGAAAGCTACAGGTGTACTTTGATTAGTGAATTCCAAGATCAGATATGGTGTCGTGCAGCGAATTCTATGCATATTGATTCCAAATTCGACCATCAATCGATTCGATCCTCTTGCTATGTTATATGTATGAATAGTAGCCTCATAAAGTGTTGCATTTGTAACTTTTCTGAGCATCGCTTCATCATTATCTCGTATCTATTCAGGGTGAAATTTAAAGTATGGACCCAACTGGCCACATTTCTGCTGCCATTTTTGCAGAGGAAGCTGAAGAATTCTACAAAATTAGCTCTGCGGAAGTGATAGAGAACATTGTTGATGTAAGCACCAACAAACCAACTCCCAACTGCAGTTAATTGTAAACAGACTAACAATTATGTTTCTATCAGGACTTCCTGCAATTGCTGATGATGGAAAAACTAAATGAAGGCAAGAAATGCAGAGCAAGCCTCAAATTCTACAACTACAGCTATGGAGCAATTAATCAGTGCAAATTCAACATAATTTCAATCTTCCATGACACCACTGAAGCAATGACAAATGCACCTCACAATCCGTTGCTACTTCCTCCTACAACACCAACAAAGAAGGCAAAAATAGGCAGCTATGCAGGAACATCGTCGCCAACAAACAGCCAGAAAGAAGTGTCGGATGAAAGTGCAGAGATGCAAGATGAATCCGACGATGAGGACACATGCAGCCTCTCCAAAAAAAAAAAATGCATAAATGCGAGAGCATCAAGTTTTTTGGGTGGACAAAACCTTGCAAATCATCTTCCCACCACTGTTTCCTATCTAATTCAAGCAGACAATTACTAGGCTTATTAGTTTATTAAGTACTTTAGTATCTTGACGGGCGTCAAGATTATGGTAGCTTCTCTGCTTGCAATTTTGCCCAAGACTGAGCAACAATTGGCTTCCATGCTACATTTAGTTCGCTTATCAAAGTGCTGATTAGTCGTTTTCCATCTCTTGCATTCTGTGTGCAACTAATCACTAATCCAGCTTCAGGTTTTGTAATGTATACCTATCAAACTGCTGGTGTGGCCACAGCGTCACTGAAGGTCATTCAGGACTAAAATCTGCATTGTAGTAGAATGACTACAGGCTTCTATACTTAAAAAGAGTTGGCATCTAACTAGGGCATGCAGCGATCTACAGCCTGGCCTTTCTTTTTGGCCCCTTCATTCATATGTCACTTACCATTTTGAATCTCAGCTACCAACATAAAGAACCACCAACAAAGACCGGCGAGCTATATTCTTATCTCCAATGTCCACAAGATAGGTAACTCTCTGATATTCAACGCCCAAACAGCTTAAGACGCAATTTTTTAGCTCTCTTTTCAATTTTGGTTTTGCATAGTCCATTTTATCACACTCGAGGAGCTAGTAATAAAAAATTGGAAGGCTTATCAAATCCTCGTTTATTTACAGTATTCTGCTATTAATGAAATTTTAATAGCACTGTTGATGAAAAATTATTATAGTTAACGGGTTGACATGTACATGCGTAGCACGTTGTTGCCCACCTAGTGTTCTATCTATCTATCTATCTATCTACTCCCTCCATCCGCGTTTGTTAGTCCACAAACATACTTTTCTCGGTCCCATAAAGATTGTCCATGTAGTCAAATCAAAGTACAAACTAGAGTGAGATTACTCTTTTACCATTCTTTTTTATATTAATTAATAGTTACCATCATTTGTAGAATGGGTTAAAAAGGAAATTTGCCTCACAAAAAGCACCATAATTATCTCATCATTTTGTCTCCTTAATAAGTTAGAATCCCCAAAACGGACCAACAAACGCGGACGGAGGTAGTAATATATAAAGGAGGAACACCACTTTGGTGTCCTCTTTTTTTGCGAGCATGTATACTTTTGTTTTTCCAAAACTATCCATACACCATTATTATTTTACACTCCATATATTTCAGATGAAATCAACTACTATGGTCATAAAGGAAAAGTGATTGGTAACCGCCCATCGATAACTGCCCAACTCCTCCTTTAATTTGCAAGAATACAATTCCTCCGCCTTTTACCCAATGGAGTATGAGTCTGTTGTCTTCTCAACAGATGTATATGAAGTTGAATGGCATCTAATCTGACCCTTGCAATTGTGCTTTTCTCTTGCTTTTTATGTACTGATCCGTTTCATTATCCCACATGAATTGCATTCTCGATTGCATTCAAGCTGCTTCTACCGTTCGGAAGTTATTGTCCTTATTTTTTTTACAAATTCACGTGTGCCCCGGCCTCTAGTAAGCAATTAAGCTACTGTATGTGCAGTGTGCACTAACAACCCTTCTTATTTTTTTTACCATATTATCAATTCACGCGTTCCACATCAAGGGTTTTGTACTAAAGGCAACTGGGAACTCACAAGAGACAGAGGCATCCATTCCCCTTTCCATATGCAAGTGCTTTGATAGAAAGAATCCTTTGGCAGTACATTGATATGGTTAAAGGAGGGCCTTAGTTGAACTGAGCCAAGGCCGGGTGCTCATTAAACCTACCAAACATCACTCCTTGGCACAAGGCTGAAATTCAGCCGAGAAATTGTAGTACCCCTTTATGCGATCATCTGACTATTTGATGAGCTACGTACTGACTTGTAGTTTTATGTACAGTCTTATACTCCTTTTTTTTTCACGCGTATTTAATTTTTCGAATGGGCAGATTTTGACATCAACAAAGAGCTTAGGTTTAGCCTAATAAGGAATTACAAAAAGTGTAGAAATTCAACTTTAGATAACAACTTAGGACATAACTGGGTCCACGACTTTTCGGTGCATATGGGCCCATATATATCCAACTATCCGTAATTGTATTATAAATAAAGTCTCGTTCCTAGCATTGCTCCCACACTAACCTCACTAACCAACGGACACAACATAAACCAGTAATGTTTTCCAGCCTCCTGGGAATATTTGCAACACAAGGACCAAACCAATGAAATCGAACTTCAATATAAGTTCAACACCGTGCAAATAGAAGAACGATCCAAATAATACAGAGTCAAATCTATTACATTCATCGGAAAGTCTGAAAACCAGAGACTCGATATCACGAGTCCTCTCATTAAAGGATGATCTCCAATGCAAATCCTTTGGGTTTGGCTTCTCCCATTAATTAGTGGTACTGCAAGGAGGGAGGGAGTGAACAAAATTTTTGATCAGTACCGACTATAAAATAAAAACGACGAAGGCGAATTTAAAATGGCAAACGAGAATGATGAACACAAGTCACAAGGTTTTGAAACTTTTTCAAAACTTTAGCTGCATATGTTGGCCGTTGAAAACCCAAGCTACTTATTCTCACTCATATTTGGCCGATAAAAACCTCGTTGGAGATCGGCTTCTTAAATGAACAACCTAGTAAGTTTCCACACCAAACATAAAGAACCCACTACTCCATAAGTTTATGCTAATAAAAAAGCTAAACTACTCAAGTACGGATTGTTATCGGTCCTAAGTTAAATATACTCGTTTGAGATCGCTCTAGAGATACACAACCCTAATGTTACAACACATTTCTGAAACTCATAATGTGGTTTAAAACCAATCTTGAAAACCATTTATTGGCTTATTGGGCCCTACATATATCCACAACCATCTCAATTAGTGATTTTGGTAAGAACACACCATTTTGTACTATGTTCAAGGAGGTTTTTTTTGGGTGTAATAAGAAACTACCTTGATGAAACCAATTTCCTTGGCATTGCTCCTGAAGCATTGCCTGCAACACATGATACCATACTTGCTGCCATAAAAGTAAAGTTCAAGAGATTGACAAACCAAACAGGAGATTTTTAATGCTTTCAGAAGGCCAATATCAAACCATCAATTTCAGCACAGATTATGCAGGTACAAAATTTTGCTTTGGTAGCAACTCTGCTTGTAAAACAGGATATGTTGAAACTAAAACCTACACCACCTCCTTAACAAATCCATTATAACACATTTCCAATCATACTTGACACTGAATAACTCAACCAATTACATCATTTTACCACCAATATACTTGAAGAAAGCTAAAACAGATTGAACCATACAAGAACCACACTATCAATGGACAGTATATGTACCTTGGTCGTCGTCAGAGAGCTCGGTTCGTTTCACCCAAATTAGAGGTGGCAAATGGGTGAGTTTGGTCGGATCGAATACGGGTCATATCAGGTGGGTCGAATACGGGTCAAGCCATACCCAAACCCGGCCCGGCCCGTTTCTTTTTTTTTTTTCTTTTTCCCATCAACTTTAATGGTGTATCCATGCGAGTTGCAATACTGTTACCAGTCTAAGACTAGCAGAATGTGTTAATTTCAACTAAATTAATTAAAAAAAACTTAACGTATTAGACCAAAAGTTATACCTAACAGCTATTGCTTCCCCGACGCAGTTGAGTTGAAGGCGTCGTCACCGGGGCAGAAGACTGTCAATCTGCCGTTGTACGTTTTCTCGGCGTGGGAGACCAGCAGAGTATCGGTGTCGGAGGCCAGTAGTGTTCCTAATCATAGACTCTAATATTTCTCTGCTAAAAATGAGTTTGATCCAGTGTAGCAAAATCCATTTTCAGAAAAATAATTTCACTTAAATCACCTTCGATTATGTACGATTCAATTTTCGATTGACATGATTCTTAACATGGTATATCTTATTGACAAGATTTACAACATGAACTCTTCCGATCGTACTAATAATCATGTAATGAATCACAATCGAGTAATTACTGGACCACTTTGTTCTTCAATAAAAGGGGTTGGATCAAATGTAGCCAAATCTATTTTCGCAAAAACAAAATCACACAAATCATCTCAGATCATGTACTAATAAGAACTGAATTTGTATAATTTTTAGCAAGATTCATCTTATTAACAAGATCTAAAACTTGAACTGTTCCGATCAGATAAATAATCCTTGAATAATTCTCGAGTGAATCATGAAATTGCAAGGAAGCTTCGAAAGGTTCCGACGTCGTTTTATGTACGTGACATAGGTTGAACCTTTGTCATGTATACGTAAACGGCGTCGTCTTCTGTACCCTCGCAATTCGCCTATCTTATGGTCTGAATCATTCCCGGCCTCTCCTTTCCCTTCCCCTGCTTCTAGTACAGAGAGAGGACGATTAGAGAGTGTGATACAAGAGGGTCACCGCCTTTGGGTGGGAATCGAATCGGCTGCTCTGCTCCTCTCCTGGGAAGGTATGATTTTTCTCTTTCTCTAGCTTATCGAATTGGATTTTCTGGTTTGATTTTCGTGGGTGTGTGTTTGATTGGTCTGAAATTGTGCATAGATTGCATGCGGCAATTTTTGTCGGTGGCGCTTGATTTTGGGCTTCAGCTCCACCAGCCACCTTATGTGGAAAACTCCAATGCCTTCATGAAATTGAGAGAATTAACTGCATTTCATCAAAGATTATTGTGGATAGGAGAGGAAATTGGATTTCTTTGATAATTGGTTAAACTTTTACCACGAATGAAGTAATCTACTACCTTTAATAAAAGAGCAAGTTGAGCACTATTGCAGGTTGGTATAATCAGTTAAAAATAGAGATTTAAGCCACTCGACGAGTGTAATTTGTTATTTTTCCCTTTTTAAATCGAAGTTCATGAGGGTGTCTGGTCATCTAGCATAACGGGAAAAAATGAAACTCGCAGAAGAAGTGTTGTAATGGAGGTTTATTACTTCATGGGATGCATACACATCGGATTTGGAGGATCAACCTCATTTTTTTTTCCTACTGTCATGTTTACGTGATCTTATATTTGTTTTCTTCCGCAATTTGGTTGAATTGTTTTGGGATAACAAAATTTCAGATTGAGAGCGATGACGATCAATCTACCAAAAAATCCACTAATCAAATCATTCTCTTGAAGATAATATCTCTTGGCCATGGTACTCTTCCGGTCCTTAAGTTATGCACGAACTATCAAGTGTTATGGGGCCTATGAGGACTTAATGCGCTTTCAATAGATAAATTTGAGCACCTTATAGGACACATAATAGTAGCTTTTGTTGTTGTTTATGGTAGAAATCGTGCAGGGGAATTGGGAGGGAACCCGTGAGGGTCATGGTGAGGGAATTGATAAAAAAAATCCCATTTCTTGAATTCATGTCTAATTTTGAACTTCAATTTGAATATATATATTTAGATGTGTAACAATCCCGCGGGGGGGGGGGGGGGGGGGGGGGGGTGTGTGCGCGTTAAAACGACGCAGTTTTGATACGTTTTTGGGTCTCCAAATTCGGCGGGGAAGGGCTCTGTTTGGGGCTGTTGAAAATCCATTTTTTTCTTTGGCGCCAAAAACTGCTAAAACCCTAAAGATGTAATCGGTATCACTCACCATCCCCACAGAAACCTCGTCGCAACATATAGCGAGGACTGTACGATGAAATTGTGGAAGCCTTAATCCTTTCTTTGCCATTGTGGTGTTTCTGTTGTGTAAAATATGATTTAGGTTGCTGCAGCTTATTTCATTGCAAGTGTAGTTTCAGGATTTAGCTTTGCTGCAGCTCAACTTCGTACTATCAGTTCATAGTAATTTATCCAATTTCGTATTTTTTTTTTGTAGTAGGATAGGTGCAATTAGTTGTTACAGATTTTTATTGGTAGTTAAATTATTGTCATATAAAGAGTTTCTCCTTTCTTGGAACTCTATGTTACTGGTCAAGAAATTTATCTGTAAAAATCTTCAGGTTACAGAGGCGATGTTCGCAGTTATTTATATGGAGTGTCGTAGTTATTGTTCTCAAATACACCATAAAACGCAAGCTTTGGGGAAGCGGATTTTCGACAGCGCCAAACACTGCCCTTTCCAGCCGAATTTGGAGACCAAAAAACGCGTCAAAACTGTGTCGTTTTAACATTGAGGTTCATGTTCGGCTCGTTTAGTACTCGAATGAGATTTTACCAAGTCGGGCCTCGAACAGTTCATGAACGGCAGCCCTAGAAGTGGTGCACTGCTTGGAAATTATGCCATGTCCTTAGATATGACGCCAAAGGCAATGATTAGAAAAGTGTAATACCCAAATGGTGAGGTTATTCTCTCAATATGGTGAGAAGGCATTTCTTACATCAGGTTAGTCATAGAATGATTAACATTTGGGCCCGATAAGGCCTCTTTTTAATGCAGGACTGTTTTTTCGGATTATGTAGACACAAACTAACTTTAAAGGGTTTTAAGGGCTGAGGTTGGGTTTGGGTTTGGGTTTGTCCAAGGGTCATGAATTGATCTCATTAACTCAACATGCCGCCCAAAAGTGTCGAATCCCTATGAACGTTAGGAATACATATCAGCTAATATTAGATTTGTGATATATCAGCTTTCTGATTTCAGGATCAGTGTGTTAGACACGGTAAAGCAAGTTTGGATGTTTGTATGTGTTCAGTTTTCAAGGAATTAAGAGCTCTCATTGAAGGCTTTGTTACTACATTAGACTGTTAATATGGTTATGAACTTATGATCAATCTTTTACTTGAAATTCTGAACTTCTTCTGTCTAAAATACTTCCGTACACGTAACCCCATCTCAGTCAAGTTCACTAGTTGCAATTATTTTAGAATAAATTAAATTTTCAAACACTTGCTGTGTCTGAAAGGCAAGAGCCTATCGACTAGGACTTCAAATTTCTACAAGAGTAGTCGAAGCAATGGTGGTAGTCTCTCTAGACTCTTTTCTCTAATTTATTTATTTTTGGTTCTTTTTCTTTTAGTTAGGTGGTAGCCAAACCATAATGGGCAATGAGTGGAGTGAACAAAATTGACACCTAAATTTTCTTTTCTTTAATTTCCTGTTAAGAGCATTAAAGGAAAGAGTTTGTGGTCATTTATCATGGAAGTTTATTTGTTTAAAGACAGCTCGGCCTAAAAAAGGAGAGCCCTTGTCATTTTTTCGAATAGGGTGTGTCCTTTCTCCATTTGTTTGGAATGGAAAACTGAAAAAGGTTATGGATTCTTACTTCAACTTGATTATAGTATAATCTCAATATCGAGACTGTACTAAGCAAACCATTCCAAAAAGAAGCGTTATCAGTTTCTTTATTATTTTCTTAAGATTGCTTCACTTACAAAAGATTGTGAGAATTGCATATATTTAAGACTTTGGCAAATTTTGTATGATAGGGCTAGTTAGCGGAAGACATTTAATAGGGTTTTTTTTTTTTTTTTCATATTCATTTTACTAAACTGTCCATAAGATATCAAAATTGTTGTTCCAGATTATGCTGTCTATTTGTGTGTTTCATAAGTGTTTACTTTGCCGTAATTTCTTTCCTTTCCAATTTGTGCAGTACCTAACACTGGGTGTAGAGAGCCATGGTGGTGGTGATCGGCAGCCAATGGAATAAAGATTATCAAACTTAACATTTTTCCATCCAGGTTGGGATGAGGTTTAAGGTATAATATATGGGGGCGTATTTTTTGACAGAAGGCTTTCATCCATTTGTGCTATTTTTGTATCCTCACAATGGCTGGTTTCAACTGGAATTCATACTAGCATGATACAAACAGACTTCCGGCAGTAGTATTTGTTGCTTCTCTATGTTTACGTGTTTGTCTATTGATTAGTTATGAATATTAGCTTGGTTCTACTCATGCTACAGAAGATTGCTGCCCTATTTGACCAAGAAATTGGAGAAGCATTTTTTTAAATTTTTTTTTTAAAATTGTCCTTCATTTGGTGATTGAGAAATATGCTAATCCAAAAAGTACCTTGCGATGTTTTATTGCATCTTAAAGATTATTCGTCATGAGTTCAAGCTAGGTCATTGCACAGAATTTGTTCTAATGGACATGTTAACTGTATGATATATTGCTTGAATGAAATATTTTTGGAGTGAATTGATTATGAACGTCGGAAACTGTGCTTGGAAGAGAATAGTGGTTATCTAAGTTGTGTTTAGAACGTAATGCGTTGCGTTCCTATTGATTTTGCATTCAATATTTGCTTTGTTTTGTTTTCTTCTTTAAATTCAATTACTGAACCTCTTTTTCTTTTGAATACTTGGCAATTTCTAGGTAATATTTATGATTCAATTTTATGTTTACCTTTGCCTTTAGTTATTATACTCAACTTTTTTTTTTAGGAAAATGTTTACGGTGGTAAATAGCAAAATGGTAATTCATCGAGTTGAGCTAAAATGACCCATGCCTTTAGGCATAGGCATTTCCCTAGTACCAAACAATACCCGTTTAACATAATTTTTAGTGTGACTAATGTTCTCAATGAGATTTGTAAAAGTAAATGATTTTGATCATTGAGGTGGGTTCGAAAACTAAAGTGGGGCCGCTGAATGCATAACTGAAACATCTCGAATATACCGATGTAACACAAAGTGCAAGTTATCGGTAATATAAGTCTCCAGATTCTCCACTAACTAAAAACCCGGAGATGACAAAACGATCATATTACAAATGCTGAGCACGAAAAAATGTTTGATGAAGAGACTGTTGAGCCACCAATTCTAAGGGCGCAAATGAGCCGTGTTGTGTCAAGCTTTGTAGTTCTCTAACTCTGCTTATTTAGTCTAAAACTTGAGATTGCTCCGCTGCCGAACCAATCCGCAACCGGATCACTCACAAACGGTTGCGGATGTTAAAAATGAAAATCTGCTATAAGTGGTTCGATTCTGGTTCCAACCGGAACCGCCAAGAACCGATCCATGGACACCCTGCTTATGACAAGTAATATAATTAACGTTGGAGAGATTCATGGGAGTTGGTTTTAGATGTTGACTTTATGTTTTTACATGTTTTTCGGCTCTCATCCGCATGTTTTTACAAGCCATCAAACCAATCCGCAATTGATCCGCTCAATCCTCAACCGAATCGGTCTGCAACAGTATCACTCACAGACGGTTGCGGATCTTGAAAATGAAAATCCTCCATTAGCGGTTCGGTTCCGGTTTCAATCGGAACTGAAAAAAAGGGGTGCGTGGACACCCCTAAGTACAACTGTTAAGGGGACCAAAGTGAAATACTTCTAAACTCACTGTAACCCAATATCCGATCTAAAGGCTGATTAACCGTTTTACGTTTTTGTACAACTTTATTAATTAAATCGTGTGTTTTTTAACTTTATTCCAAAAATGTGTTAAATCGCATTTGCTAAACACGCTTTTACCAAAACGTGTTTGCAAATCACGCCTTCTCTACAAATAATGACATAATTAACTTTCTGTTAATAATTAAGCAAAAATGCTTGCTAAAGGCGTGCTTCGGAAAAACGCTTTCTAAAAACAGGATTGAAAATCACGCTTTCAAAGATGTAGAATTCTGAAGCAAAATCAAAATCCCTGACCATTAGGCAGTGCAATTGAGGCTCGTCGGCATCACAAAGCTCGTTATCTCCGAGCAAAACTCGGGGGTGTTCCACTAACAAAAAACTGTTTTTTTCAAACACCGAGACAAGTCATTCAATCACAACACATCACATAAAAAACCGTGAAAAACAGTTTTTTCAAAAAACTGAGTTAGTGGAACACCCCCTCAATCTTTCTTCGTACAAGGAGGCCCCATGATTGCATCTAATGAGAGATCTACTGAAGAGGAAAATCCATTGAAGCAACTCCATCCCCTTCGGTTCCTTATCTTGCGAAAGCGGTTCTATAAAAATCCCGAAGTGTGAAAACAAGAAAACAGAAAATTCACCGTAAAAGCGTGATTCCTAGTCACGCCTTGTAAAAACGTGTTCTCTAAAAACGCTTTCGGTTTAAATTAATCATCCCACTAATTAACAATAAAAGCGTGTTTCGCAAACACGCTTTTCTAAAAATTGTGATTGCTAAACACGATTTAACTTATGTTCGGAATAAAGTTAAAAAAACACCCGATTTAACTAATAAAGTTATAAAAAAAAACGTAGAACGGTTAATCAGCCCAATCTGAAACCCTCCCACCCCTTTATCGCAGGGCCTAATAAAGGACTCATTAACCGTTTTGCGTTTTTTTCAAAAACTTTATTAATTAAAGCGGAACTTTTCTAACTTTATTCTCAAAATACTTGAAAACGTGTTTGCATTTCACGCTTTTATTCTGGTTTGAGACGGATGGCCCAGTTTTCCAAAAGATTTTAGCACCCAAGTGCTAAAATCATGATATTTCAAATAAAAAAATGAAGTGGTTTCGTGTATCGTTTTTTGATTTTTTCGCACCAAATTAAAGTACTCGAGGGTGCTAAAATCTTTTGAAAAACAGAAAGCTAAAAAACGTGCTTACGAAACACGCTTTAAAAAACGTGTTTGGAAAACGCGTTTTCTTCCTTATACGATTGTAAGTAGCTTGGGCTTTAAACCCTAGAACTCGCTTTTCTCATCTTCACCCTTCGAGCATATCACCCTAATATCCATTTCCATTCGACACAGTGAGGAAAGCTTATAGGAAGCTGAGATTGATTGAAGATGCAACACGACGAGGTCATATGGCAAGTTATCAGATACAACCATTGCAGTTTCATGACCAAGTAAGTCTCACCAGTTCAACAACCTATTCTTTTCGTCAGTGGATATATTTGTTCGGGGATTGTGCCTGTTTCATACCTCAATCTGGTTGCACCATCTGAACCGAGTGTCAGAACTAAATGTTGAATCACCAAGTCCATTAGTCTAACAAAATTATTTTTCAGCCTTTTGATATTCCTCATGTGTGTGTGTGTGTGTTTGTGCTATGTTGTCTGGTTTATTTTTTTCTTTTTTGCAATCTGTATTTTGGTCTATTTTATTGGATTATTTCCGTCTATCTCGGGAATGAATCATTTAAACATGTCATGGATGTGCAGTTCTGTGCATAGTTGAATGTGTGTTTAACCGTCATGGAATGTTTTCCTGAGTTTCTGCAGGAGTCTTCTACTTATATATGAAAACAATAGAAAGGGCTCATATGCCAAACAAATTGTGGGAAAGAGTTAAGCTTCCAAGAAACTACGAGAAAGCTCTTGAAATCATTGACAAGCATCTGGTATTAAAGATCTAGCTTGTTCTAGCGTTCTGGCAAGAGTAATAGTTCATTTTATCCTTTCTTAGCTAACTCTCTTGATGGATATTGACAGATGTATTGGCCTAAGTATCTTGTTCACAAAACAAAACAACGATTGACCAAAATGACTCAGATGCGGATACGAATGAGGAAACTTGCTCTGAAAACCAGGTTAACACTTCTCTTTCTCCATTGTTTCCCTACTTACATATGCATGGTAGGTCGATATGCTTACTGCATGTTTTTCCTTTTATATACACGGAATAAAAGTTCTCTGACAGATTAGATAATGATCCACTGCGTCCATTATTCACTTTTACGGATGAATGCATTGTTCAATTATCATGTGGATTGGGAGCTAGTGACGTATGCTGAAAAAAATGTATGTGCCTGACTGGTTGTAATTATCCTTCAATTTTTGCTTGACTCACTCTTTGTGAGTTTGAATCATTTGCATTTAGGGGGCATCAGTTCTGGGTCATAGAAATTAGTCTCATTTCTTCTCTTATATCTGAATCCTTCTTTGAATGGAAGACGGCTGGTTTCATAGTGATATGCACACCTTGTGAATATCTATCATTTGCATTTTATGGGCATCAGTTCTGAGTCGGAGTTTGATATCACCGAAATTAGTGTCTCATTTCTTCTCTTATATCAGAATCCTTGTTTGCATGATATATGGCTGGTTTCATATTGATGACCCTAACTTGACTGAGTAGTTCTCCTTTTACATTTTCATTGTTCTCATAGTTGTACAAGGCCCGTAGTCCTGTAATTTGACAGGTAATAAATAATAATATGCTGTTAGCCTTCTACATATCGTTGGGTTTGAGCTGCCTTTTACCAACAGCTTTTGTATTTGGACTTTGATCTTCCACATGGGAAGTTCTTTCGTGAGTACTGTTTGAGATGCAGTTTCAATTTGGATTGTGGAATATGCATGAGAAATGGAGAAGTTAGCATTGTGTTTTGGGGTACTGTATGAGCTTAAATAGTTTGTGGCAATGTGTCATTTACATTGTATACTTTCGAGTAAGTCCACTCCACACTCTGTACTGTATAATCTACATGTGATGTTGATGTATGCCTACATTAGCTTAGCTATGATTACACTTATTTATGTTGCTTATACTGCTGATTGTGCGTAATGGGTTGAAATATATATGGCCAAGGATCTGGTTCTTTTCCATCTATGGTATGTTTCATGTTCTGTTGTTCTTGTTGTCTCCCAGGGAAAAGATAATGACAACCCCTAGGAAAGAGAAAAAGAGAGACGCCAGAACAGAGGAGAAGGCTGAAAAAGCAGCAGTCCTGGATAAGGTTGTATAACCCTTTTGTCCTGTGGTATTGATGCAATTTACGTATCTCAAAAATAAAAGAGATGTTGCTAAAGTTGTCTACAATTCTGCAGAGCATTGAAAAAGAATTGCTCGAGCGGCTTAAGAAAGGAGTTTATGGTGACATATACAATTATCCTGTAGAGGCATACAATAAAGTTCTTGATATGGAAGCTGCTAGTGAAGATCAAATTGAGGAGGTATTCCTTTGTCACTCAGTTATGAACTTGATGGAGATAACTTGGCAGTCCTCAGAAAAAGATTTGATATGGGAGTGAAATATGCAGGAGATTGAATATGTTGAAGGCTACGAAGAACTTGAAGAGGAAGATGATATAGAAGATTTTGGTGGTCTTGCAATTCGAAAGTCTCACATAGATGTCGATGATGGTAAAGCTTTTTTAACATTACAATTATGTGTATTGCTGCGATTGTCAGATTTCTGTATATATGCCTGATTTGTATTCCAGCATAAGCGAATTCTGTTAATCTTTTTAATTAATAGTTGTTTACCTGCGTATTGCATGTCAGAAACTGTAGTGTTGTAATTGGGGATTTAGGGAAAAATGATGGATGTCGACTGTGAAGGAAAAATAATGGATGTCCTATGTGAGGAGGTTCTCAAACATCTTTTGTGAATCATGTGCTTATCATGCCTAGTTGGCCGCTGGTTATGATGTCCTTGTGCTTGTTTTGGAAAGCACCTTAACATACCAGAAAATTGTATTTTGGCATCATTCTGGTTGGTGTAGGAGTGGATGATGAGGATGAAGAGGCAGTGACAGTTGATCGGAAAAGAGTGAAAAGACATTCAAAGCATGAGAAAGATGAATCTGATGCGAAGTTGAAGAAGAAGAAGAAGAAGAAGAAGAAAGCAAGAGTACTTGTCGAGGTAAATATTTCAAAACATATTAGTCATTTTATTCGAATGGTTCAGTCTCCCACTCTGATTTGTTCGGGTTAATTGTACATTTACCCATGATAAAAATAGCTAATGACCAATGCTGATAAACAGGCTGAAAAGATGAAACACTTTTGATTATTATTTTTACAGTAAAGTTATTTTCCTAGGCTAAATGCTATTCATATGATTATGCCCAGGCGTAGTTACTTCTAGTGAAGTGGAACTTCCCTTTTTTTTTTTTTTTAAACCAATGAGATATTGCATATGGTTTTCTTCATTTACACTAACTTCTCTGCAAATGATTTATTTGTTAGGTTGAGCGTGAAGATACGGATGAAAGACAGGTGGCTGTACAATGAGACCTTGGGGTTGCTTTCCTTCACAGTTCTTTGATCTGTAAACCAGATGATAGCAATTAACTTCAGTTTTATCGGC
The DNA here is from genome assembly GCA_020921065.1 of Vaccinium darrowii. Taxonomy (NCBI): domain Eukaryota; kingdom Viridiplantae; phylum Streptophyta; class Magnoliopsida; order Ericales; family Ericaceae; genus Vaccinium; species Vaccinium darrowii. The sequence continues at coordinate 43,583,995 of CM037158.1, read as the reverse complement.
TCGACTTCTCTCGAAATGGCCTAGTTGACAGGTAAATGCTGCTTAAGGAGATGCGGCATTTTAGTGTTTGTAGTTGTAATGTTGGTTCATTTGACGAGATTTTGGTCCTATTTTTTTGTCTTCTTGTCTTTCCAGGTTATTTTTTCCCCGCCTTGTTACAAAGGGATTTAGACATTTCGTTGCATGGACTACAAATCCTACAAGCTATGGGGTTTTTTCAACTGCATTGGCCATGTCCGTATTCTATGCAGGTATTTCATTTGTACACCTTCTGTTTGACTTCATGTTCATCAGTTGATCCAAAAACAAGTTAATGATTCATTTTCTATTGTAATGTTATTATTTTGAAATACAATTTCTCCTTATGCAAGTGTTGAACACCGTACAGAAGGTACCTATACAATGTAAATGATAAAAAAACAAATTAAAGCCAACTCTAAACCAACACTAGAATTACAACAAACAATATGAAGCAGCCGAAGGTTTTTGACTGAAATTACCTTATTGAGTCCAATATCGGAGTAGATATTCTCCATCTAGGGGTGTAAAAGTCAGGGGGCCTGTATTTTTCATAAATCGGTTGCGAGCCCAACCAATCTTTAAATTTCAAACCCCACCTCTCGTAGACAAGCTTGCAATTGTTCTCGTCCACATATAAACACCTTAAAAAAGACGGGTGAGTTACTTGCCCGGCCGTAAAAGTTGCAGCAAGAAGAGAAAGCGCGCAATCAATTCTCAGATTAACACTTGTCCAATCAAGTTTTCGGCCAATGTGGACTATGTTGTTTTGAATCAAAGCAACGGACATGGAATGCTCCTTCAAGGAGGCATTCCCGTGTCTGTTGTGAGTTATGCGCCCGGCCAAGTCCTCACAACTTTTACGGCCGGGCAAGTAACTCACCCGTCTTTTTTAAGGTGTTTATATGTGGACGAGAACAATTGCAAGCTTGTCTACGAGAGGTGGGGTTTGAAATTTGAAGATTGGCTGGACTCGCAACCGATTTATGAAAAATACAGCCCCCCTGGCTTTTACACCCCTAGATGGAGAATATCTACTTCGATATTGGACTCAATAAGGTAATTTCAGTCAAAAACCTTCGGCTGCTTCATATTGTTTGTTGTAATTCTAGTGTTGGTTTAGAGTTGGCTTTAATTTGTTTTTTATCATTTACATTGTAGGTACCTTCTGTACGGTGTTCAACACTTGCATAAGGAGAAGTTGTATTTCAAAATAATAACATTACAATAGAAAATGAATCATTAACTTGTTTTTGGATCAACTGATGAACATGAAGTCAAATAGAAGGTGTACAAATGAAATACCTGCATAGAATACGGACATGGCCAATGCAGTTGAAACTACCTCGACGGAGGGCTATTAGAATAAATGGGACCAGAAAAAACCCCATAGCTTGTAGGATTTGTAGTCCATGCAATGAAATGTCTAAATCCCTTTGTAACAAGGAGGGGAAAAAAAAACTGGAAAGGCGAGAAGACAAAAAATAGGACCAAAATCTCGTCAAATGAACCAACATTTCAACATTAAAACACGATTCAATTCAAACCCGCCAAGAAAGAAAAAATTAAAAAAAAAAACAAGTTTTAAGTCAAAGTGAATACCTGAATGTGTTTGGCCCTGACTTAGGGAGAGTCGCTGGCATAAACTTTTTGAATGACGTAGAAAAGAGATCGGCTTTGGGCCCAGGCTTCATCTCCGATAGAGGTTGCCTCACTGGAGACCCTGGCGGCCACCACTTCCACTTCCCCAACGGCGGAGGCTCTGAAAACCCTCTTGCGTGAAAATTCTCGTTACTTGGAGTCTTCAACATCATGAATATCGTCTTGATCGGATCAATCTGTGACTATATGAGTAGTTTGGGCGCAGAGAGAGAGAGAGAGAGAGAGAGAGAGAGAGAGAGAGAGAGAGAGAGAGAGCTCCGATGAATGAAAACGGGGAGAAAGGGGAAACAGAGGAGAACTAGCCGTTATAGCCGTTATATATATAGGTATCGGTTGGGAACTTTTTCAGCATCAGTTGCGAGAACTTTTTCTTGCATTATCTCAATTGCTTTGTCCTTCTCTCTTAGGAGTTCTTCCTTTCCGCCAGAACTTTCACCAGATCCTCCCTGGATAACTCACTCTCCGAATCTGAATAATAAAAGGCAGTTCGTTTAGTACGTCTTCTCCTCCTTTTGACAAATTGAGATTCCGTATTACAATCTGAGTACTTTTCTTTCTCAGTGGTAACATTTTATATATTCCGAGCTGGAAGCTTCTTTTTTTATCAGGAATAGTGGTATCTTCACTTGCTCTAGCGCGAGTACCATTGTTTTCAGGAGACACGATGACCACAATCCAAGTCATTGCAAAGCAGATGCGTTGAGGGGTGAGTGCTGGAATACAATTTGGGCAGGCTAAGTCTCAAGAATCAGTCTCTTTCTTTCTTCCTCAAAATTAACCTCCAATACATACAGCACTGTACGTACATGCAACGTGGCTCTGAGGGATCCTAACCGTGATACACGCTCCAAGAGGGTTAACCAATGCATTGTGGTAACAACCTTCCCTCGCAGTACGAGGGACCAGAAGCTCCATAAGACCCGAGTTCTACGAGGCAAGACTTGGGCCTGTCATTAGCAGTTTAGCACCACAGGAAGGTATGGAAGGTTCACTTAGGTACTGTACCTGAGGTGGGACAATGCACATTCCCAGTCACAATTGAGGCTACATCACACATGGCAATAACGGCTATAACGGCTAGTTCTCCTCATGTGTATGCAGTTATTTTAAGTGTCATGCTCAGTAGTATCTCTTCATTGACTCAGGTATAAACGTACTTATGGTAGTCAGGATGTGGCCATCAAAGTTCTTGCGGCTGAATTTCTTAATGCAGACGTACGGAGGGAGTTTGCTCGGGAAGTTTATATATTGAGGTATGTACATATTATGCTGGTAACCCCCTTGAACTCTAATTTAGTTATGAAAGTTGGTAATTTATTTTGGATTGAGCTTACTTTCGGGGCCGTAGTTTGTCACTATTTCTACTATCGGTCTTAGATTCCATATAATATTGGATTGATCAGTTCTGTTCTTTGGTTGTACTTGTGAATCATTCTCTGTTGGGACCTTAAAAGTTAAAAGCCAATAATTTTTGTAATAGTTCTAGGATCCACTTGTAAGTACCATATAATACTGATGTCAAGGACCGGATCAGTATAGATGAAAAGTGTTCATAAATTCTGTTACAATTCTGAGATGTCTGTATATCTTTGAATATTTTGTTCTTTTACACAATTGCAATTACTTTTCCATATTTTTATTTGAGTTACTTAGAATTTGAATGCCCATAGCACAAAATAGTATAAATTTTGTATGTCCTGCATTCGGAGTAACTACTACCCTTACTGGATTGTGCTTCTACATAGGCTTACTTAAGGGTGCTATTTGAAACATCTATTTGTGCTAGCTTTTTGATGGACATATTCCATTTTCTGTTCTAAGTTTTGAACCTTATACTGAAGAAAATTCTTGTTCTGCTTGTATTGTGTATCTTCTAAGGGTTTTTGCATTTGGAGAAAAAAGAATGTCAATTTGTTGGAGCTAACCAATTTGAACAAGCTTTGCGGAGTCAAGGTTTTTCTCTGACTGTGTTCAGTACGATGGGGAATATAGTACACAAATTTACTTTCATGGAGTGCACAGTGTGGTTAGATGAGGCAACACATAAACCTACGCATACTTTTTTTCTTTTTCATGCTTTGTTGCTCTAGCCCTTACCTGATTTGAATGATTGTTCTTTTTCACCTCAGTCTAGTAGTAGGTAAATATTGAATATACACAAATGGAGGTAAATTCTGATCTCTTTTGTGTTTTCCTTAGAGAAAAGTAATGGAGGTAATTCACTAACTTGAATAAACCATTTCGGTACTCTTCGCGAATCCCCGCATACCCCTGGTTGGGGTAGGGAGGCCCACCACTTCACTTTCACTTAGTCGATATTAGTTCTTGGTAAGCACTTAGTGATGGGATGTGGTTCTCATTCCACTAAACTGTCCAATGAAAGTACCTCTTTTGCAGACATCTCCTAGACTACTGTCTTTGATTTTCCTGTCATAAGTTTTGCCTTGAATTGGACTTTGTTTTGTGTAGGTGACAATAGACACTGGTCACATGGCCAGGAGGGCTTTCCAATATGGTGACCCTGCTACTTAATTTTGTCCAGGTAGCTACTTAATTTTGTCCAGGTAGACCAGCCCCCAAGACATGTGAATGTTGGTCAGTATGTTGCTGCAAACGTGCTCAGCTTAAGAGTTTTCCGTGAAGAGTCAATGAACTTGCAAAATGGAATATATGCTCTGAAAGCTCTATCATCGGTTATGTTCTTACTGCAGAGGTATTAAGAAGAAATAGACATTGTGTAACGACTTTTGAGAAATGTTTATAAGTAGATGTAGTGGAGATTTTTGGAGACATTATGTAATGTGGTTTATGTGTTACTCTATGGTGATATTGGAATGTATTTGGCTAATTGTGAACTTATGGTGAATGTATTTTGAGATCTTTTAATGCCACGGATATTGTATTGGATGTAAATTGTGGCTAAACATGAGAGAAAGTGAGGGAAAAAAATCTGGTGGGAAAAAGCTATTCCCGGCGTTTGTTAAACCCCGGAAATGGGGTCAAATTGGAAGATTTTTCGGTGTTAATCACAACCATTCCCAGGGTTTTTAAAAATGCTGCTAATATTCCCGGGGTTTGCTAAACGCCGGCAATGGGGTCACCGGCACCGGATTTTAGCTCGACGGAAAATCAATTCCGGGGTTTTATCAAACGCTGGGAAAAACGCCGGGAACCATTCCCGGGGTTTAATAAACGCCGGGAAGCATTCTTGACAGCGGTATCAGGGCCATTTGTTTAAACTCCGGGATAAACGCCGGGAATGACTTTTGCCGGCATTTGTAGTACCTTTCTCGGCGTTTGAAAAACGCTGGGAATTCCCTGATTTGCTGTAGTGGCTGGCCGGAGCAGTGCCCCCTCTCAAGACACTTCTTGAAGGTGTTGACATGACCAACAAACAACTTCTAGAGGTATATGATATTTGATCTCTTAGATTGTTTACTGGATAGTGGATACTGCTTCAAAGCAATTATGGTTAGATATCATGTGTTTCTTTACCCTTATATGTGTGTTTCTTTGTATTTCATCTGAACTGCATTCCATACTAGTGGCTGAATTTCTTGCAGCCCCATCCGGAGAAGTGTGAACTATAGTTGCTGCTTTATGCTATCATTTGCGTTAGTTTGAATTCGATTTATATAAACACTGTCACATTTGTAGGAAGGTAAGATTTTTTTTGGGTTTATTGAATACTTATCTGGTTCAGGTATTCAAAAAGTCCGGAGTGGAAAAATATGACCCGACAAATGAGCAATTTGAGCCTAACAGGCATAATGCAGCGTTCCATTTTCCAGATGCTTCTAAAGCTGTCGTTTCGAAGGTAAACTTCTTTTCTCCCTCTTAGTGATCAATAAATCAAGCTTGCCAATTTCTCAGAGATATGAACCATCATCTCTAAATCTCCTAAGTTTTTTGCTCCATTATCTTGAAAATGGGCTTTTTTTTGGATCTTTGAGAAAATAACTTTCTTCACAAAGGTACACACTGGTGAAATCAGTCACCTCACCTGCATCTCTCTGCAGTTGCTTATATCGTTGATTCACACTATGTCGCACACAAGACACAACCAATTGGAATTTTGCATTTAGCAATTCAGAATGCGTAGATTTTACTAGTTGTGTACAATGGTCAATAACAAGGAAAATGATATAATGTGCTTTTTGTGCTGCAGCCAGGATACGTGCTGCATGATCGGGTACTCCGCCCAGCTGAAGTAAGTGTAACGGTAGACGTGGATAATGAGACAAACCAAGGGTCTGAATCTTGAAAGAGAGATTGTTCACAATAGTTACGAGGCCACCTGAAGATCTTGCATCTGCTTACAAAGAGAAGAAAACATGTTTCCCGTACTACGTACTGTACCTGATGTGCCTAGTCTAGTACAAAACAATTGGAAGAGTAATCTTTATCTGATGTGCCTAGTGTAGTACAAAACAATTGGAAAAAATTATAATTGACCCACTTTTATTTTCTGAATTCTATTAGATTTTTCCCATGAGGCTCCATTTTTGTTTGCTTATGAGGATATTAATTTTCGCAAGCTGACCCAATCAGCATGCAGAGAGAGGCTAATTCTGTTTTGTACTAATTTATAGATTTTTTTCCCTTCTCCCTCCTCCCTTCCCCTTCCCTCGCCCGTGTTTTAATTCCAAAATTGAAAAGGTCTTTCAGGATTACCAGAACTTATGCTTTGAGTGAATTAATTAATCAAAATACTAGGCTCCTTAACTAGTCTTAAGTTTCACCATAATTATCTAATCGACAATACAACCAACGTTACCACATATTCGTATTAAGATATTCCTCGTATGTGTGTGTGTTTATGTTATGTTGTCTACTTTATGTTTTTCTTTTTTGCAATCGGTATTTTCGTCTATTTTATTGGATTATTTCCGTTTATATCTGGAATGAATCATTTAAAGTTTTAAACATGTCATGGATGTGCGGTTCTGTGCATAGTATTTATGATTCAATTTTATGTTTACCTTTGCCTTCAGTTATTATATTCAACTCTTTTTTTTTTTTTTTTTTAGGAAAATGTTTACGGTGGTAAATAGCAAAATGGTAATTCATCAAGTTGAGCTAAAATGGCCCGTGCCTTTAGGCAACAGGGATTTCCCTAGTACCAAACAATACCCGTTTGACATAATTTTTAGTGTGACTAATGTTCTCAATGAGATCTGTAAAAGTAAATGATTTTGATCATTGGGGTGGGTTCGAAAACTGAAGTGGAGCAGTTGAATGCATAACTGAAACATCTAGAGTATACCGATGTAACACAAAGTGCAAGTTATCCGCAATATAAGTCTCCAGACTCTCCACTAACTAAAAACTCGGGGATGACAAAACGATCATATCATAAATGTTGAGCACGAAAAAATGTCTGATGAAGAGACGGTTGAGCCACCAATTCTAGGGGCACAAATGAGCCGAGTTGAGCCAAGCTTTGTAGTGCTCTAACTTTGCTTATTTAGTCTAAAACTTGAGATTGACTCAGCTCATTTACAAACAGACTCAACCCTTAACAAACCTTTTTCATGAGAGAGAGAGAGAGAGAGAGATACGGAAAATTAGTAGATAGAAAGGGTGTTTTGGAGTTTATTTGAATTTCAGGATGTAAACATAATGATTCAAACCAATTAGAATGAAATCATAAGTTCGTTCTCCGAAAAAGACCTAATTAACTCTTCCCAAAAAAAAAAAAAAAAAAAGTAGAATCCCTATAATATAATTCGCATTCTGTTATTTTTCCTCTTTAGGAACTATTGCCCATTCACGGTCGCGTTTTCATCAACAATAACGTTTCACAACTTGTAGTCGGTTTGAATATAAATATGCATTATAGCCATCCAGTAATTGTAGTTAGGACTTAGGCCCACTAAACAAAAACAAGGGGTTGATAATCTCTCCAGTAATCGTGTTTAATGAATGGATGTCTTATGTTTCCTGGTTTGAAAAAAAGAAAAAAGAAAAAAGAAAAAAGAAAAAAGGGGTTGATGAACGATTAAGATGTGTTTTGGTCTAAAAAGTCACTTGGCTTATTTTTTCATATTTATTTATTTTTTTTCGTTTTTTTTAGTTTTGCATCAACTTCTTGTGTATTACTATTAGTTCGTCTCGATAAGAGGAATCAAAAAAGTAAAAAATTATGATCGAAGCTTAAATTTTTGAGTAAAGACAAAAATAAGTATAAAAAAAAAAGATTTTTACATTTTTTTCGATCTTATTCAAAAAATTGAGAGTTCTAATCATAATCTTTTACTTTTTTGGATTCCTCTCGTCGAGATGAACAAATAATTCACAAAAAATGATGCAAAACTAACAAACGAAAAAAAATTAATTAAAGACAAAAAAAAATGTCAAACTGGCTTTTTAAAAGTTAAAACATACTAGCTCTGATACAAAAAGTACAAAAACTGAATTAACGAGACCAGTACAACTAGAGTGCCCAGCGGATCACCCGATCCGCCAAACCGCCCAAACCGTTTAATCCGCAGCCGAATCACTCACAGACGGTTGCAGATGTTGAAAATGAAAATCCGCTATAAGTGGTTCGATTCTGGTCGGAACCCCCAAGAACCGGTCCATGGACACCCTACTTATGACAAGTAATATAATTAACGTTGGAGAGATTCACGGGAATTGGTTTTACATGTTGACTTTTATGTTTTTACATGTTTTTCGGCTCTCATCCGCATGTTTTTACAAGCCATCAAACCAATCTGCAACTGATCTGCTCAATCCTCAACCGAATCGGTTTGCAACCGCATCACTCACAGATGGTTGCGGATCTTGAAAATGAAAATTTGCCATTAGCGGTTCGGTTTCGGTTGGAACCGGAACTGCAAAAAACGGTTGCGTGGACACCCCTAAGTACAACAGTTAAGGGGACCAAAGTGAAATACTTCTAAACTCACTGTTACCCAATACCCGATCTAAAGGCTGATTAACCGTTTTATGTTTTTTTACAACTTTATTAATTAAATCGCGTGTTTTTTTTAACTTTATTCCAAAAATGCATTAAATCGCATTTACTAAACATGCTTTTACCAAAACATGTTTGCAAATCACGCCTTCTCTGCAAATAATGACATAATTAACTTTCTGTTAATAATTAAGCAAAAACATGTTTAGAAAACACGCTTGCTAAAGGCGTGCTTCGGAAAAACGTTTTCTAAAAATGTGATTGAAAATCACGCTTTTAAAGATGTAGAATTTTGAAGCAAAATAAAAATCCCTGGCCATTAAGCAGTGCAATTGAGACTTGTCGGCATCACAAAGCTCGTTATCAAATGGTGGAACAAATCAAATGGAAGTTTTTTTGGGTAGCCTTCTAATCTAAAACCCAGTAGGCTCTTCTCTTCTCTCTCTCTCTGTGGTCCAAACCAGAAGCCAAGGAACGCACAGTGACTTGATTGATTAAAATGGTTCTTGAAATCGGATGAGTTGGGTTGATTCAATTTAGGGAAAATTGGTGATTTAGGTTTCTAAATGGTGTGTGTGTGTGTGACACAGAGAGAGAGAGAGAGAGAGAGAGAGAGAGAGATGGTGTTAACCACAGAATACTTATTTGGCGTCAGCACTCAGATATCTCCGAGCAAAACTCAATCTTTCTTCGTACAAGGAGGCCCCATGATTACATCTAATGAGAGATCTACTGAAAACATTGAAGCAACTCCATCTCCTTTGGTCCCTTATCTTGCGAAAGCGGTTCTATAAAAATCCCGAAGTGCGAAAACACGAAAACAGAAAATTCACTGTAAAAGCGTGATTCCCAGTCACGCCTTGTAGAAACATGTTCTCTAAAAACACTTTTGGTTTAAATTAATCGTCCTGCTAATTAACAATACAAGCGTGCTTCGCAAACACGCTTTCTAAAAAACGTGATTGCTAAACACGATTTAACGTATTTTCAAAATAAAGTTAAAAAAACACCGATTTAATTAATAAAGTTGTAAAAAAAACGTGAAACGGTTAATCAGCCCGATCTAAAACCTTCCCACCCCTTTATTTCCAAGATACGTGAAAACGTGTTTGCATTTCACGTTAACTGGAAAATTGGAAAACGTATTTGCATTTCACGCCTTTATTGTGGTTTAAGATGGATTAAGCGAAGCAATTAAGTTAATCATAATTCGACTTAAAAACGTGTGTGGTAAACACGCTTTCGGGAGGCGTGTTTGAAGAACACGTTTTCTTCCTTATATGGTTGTAAGTAGCTTGGGCTTTAAACCCTAAAACGCGCTTTTCTCATCTTCAACCCTTCGAGCATATCACCCTAATATCCATTTCCATTCAACACAGTGAGGACAGCTTATAGGAAGCTGCGATTGATTGAAGATGCAACACGACGAGGTCATATGGCAAGTTATCAGACACAACCATTGCAGTTTCATGACCAAGTAAGTCTCACCAGTTCAACAATCTATTCTTTTCGTCAGTGGATGTTTCGAAGTCGAAACCTATTTGATTGACTTTGTTTTGTTCTTCTTGATCTTCAATGTTTAATTGGTTTTTTTTTTGTTGATTTCTTTGTGTTAGAATAACGACCGGGAATTTCTGTCGGAACCCTTATAACGTGACTGGGATTTGTAATCGGAGCTCTTGCCCTCTTGCTAACAGTCGTTATGCTACCATTCGCGACCATGACGGTACTATTTTCTTGTCTCTCCTTTCTATAGGCTCTGTTTGGATAGATGTGGATTCATTCATTGAAAGGGATTTCGTGTCTGCTTTCAATAGTAATATAAGAGGTTAATAGGTGACTTATGACACTATTGTCTAAGATGGAAGGGGAAGATAAGAGTAGAGGTACAAGATATGTTATTTACGAGAATCCTTGTAGTACAACTATCCTGCACATGAAGTATTAACTATTAATCCTATCAATTAGTCACACCGAGTCCGTCATGATCCAATTTGAAACTCCAATTCTCCATTTAGAATAGAAATGATTCTTTATTACCTAGTCAAGTTGTAATTTGTTTTCTCAAAACCAAGCAGACATTTATTCCCCACAACACTTACATAACTATCTTAATGCGCGAATCACTCTATCAATGAAAGGAAGGAAAAAGTTGGTTTTAATAATTTTCTTCAGTGTTCATAGATAAAATTCAAGAAAAAGAAGTTGAATTCCTCTTTTGCCTTCTCTGGCTCTTGCCGTGTGTGATTTTGAGCATAAACAAAGTTTGGGCAAGCGATGAAACAAAAAGAAACTACACCATGTTGGAAAAGAGGTGTCTTGACTGTCTTGGTATTTATTTCGTATGGTGAAAATGGAAAGCTGCAATTTGTGCCTCCTATGTGAGTTCACTTTGCAGGATATATTTGTTTGGGGATTGTGCCTGTTTCATACCTCAATCTGGTTGCACCATCTGAATGCAGTGTCAACTAAATGTTAAATCACCAAGCCATTAGTCTAACAAAATTATTTTTCAGCCTTTTGATATTCCTCGTGTGCGTGTGTGTGTGTGTGTGTGTGTGTGTGTGTGTGTGTGTTTATGTTATGTTGTCTAGTTTATTTTTTTCTTTTTTGCAATCTGTATTTTGGTCTATTTTATTGGATTATTTCCGTCTATCTCAGGAATGAATCATTTAAACATGTCACGGACGTGCAGTTCTGTGCATAGTTGAACGTGCGTTTAACCGTCATGGAATGTTTTCCTGAGTTTCTGCAGGAGTCTTCTACTTATATATGAAAACAATAGAAAGGGCTCATATGCCAAACAAATTGTGGGAAAGAGTTAAGCTTCCAAGAAACTATGAGAAAGCTCTTGAAATCATTGACAAACATCTGGTATTAAAGATCTAGCTTGTTCTAGCGTTCTGGCAAGAGTAATAGTTCATTTTATCCTTTTCTTAGCTAACTCTCTTGATCGATATTGACAGATGTATTGGCCTAAGTATCTTGTTCACAAAACAAAACAACGATTGACCAAAATGACTCAGATGCGGATACGAATGAGGAAACTTGCTCTGAAAACCAGGTTAACACTTCTCTTTCTCCATTGTTTCCCTACTTACATATGCATGGTAGGTCGATATGCTCACTGCATGTTTTTCCGTTTACATACACGGAATAAAAGTTCTATGACAGATTAGATAATGATCCACTGCGTCCATTATTCACTTTTACGGATGAATACATTGTTCAGTTATCATGTGAATTGTGAGGTAGTGACGTTTGCTGAAAAAAATGTAAATGCTTGACTGGTTGTAATTATCCTTCAATTTTTGCTTGATGCACTCTTTGTGAGTTTGAATCATTTGCATTTAGGGGGTATCGGTTCTGGGTCATAGAAATTAGTCTCATTTCTTCTCTTATATCTGAATCCTTGTTTGCATGGAAGATGGCCGGTTTCATAGTGATATATGGCTTACATAATCCTAATGACCCTAACTTGACCGAGTAGTTCTCCTTTTACATTTTCATTGTTTTCACAGTAGTACAAGGCCTGTAGTCCCGTAACTCGACAGGTTATGCTGTTAGCCTTCTACATGTCGTTGGGTTTGAGCTGCCTTTTACCTACAGTTTTTGTATTTGGACTTTGATCTTCCACATGGGAAGTTCTTTCGTGAGTACTGTTTGGGATGCAGTTTCAATTTGGATTTTGGAATATGCATGAGAAATGGAGAACTTTGCAGTGTGTTTTGGGGTACTGTATGAGCTTAAACAGTATGTGGCAACTTGTTTACATTTTATACTATCGAGTAAGTCCACTCCACACTCTGTACTGTATAATCTACGTGTAATGTTGGTGTATGCCTACATTAGCTATGATTACAGTTCTTTATGTTGCTTATACTGCTGATTGTGCTTAACGGATTTAAATATATATGGCCAAGGATCTGGTTCTTTTCCACCTATGGTATGATTCATGTTCTGTTGTTTTTGTTGTCTCCCAGGGAAAAAATAATGACAACCCCTAGGAAAGAGATAAAGAGAGAGGCTAGGAGAGGGGAGAAGGCTGAAAAGGCAGCAGCCCTGGATAAGGTTGTAGAACCCTTTTGTCCTGTGGTATTGATGCAAGTTAAGTATCTCAATAATAAAAGAGGTGTTGCTAAAGTTGTCTACAATTCTGCAGAGCATTGAAAATGAATTGCTTGAACGGCTTAAGAAAGGAGTTTATGGTGACATATACAATTATCCTGTAGAGGCATACAATAAAGTTCTTGATATGGAAGCTGCTAGTGAAGATGAAATTGAGGAGGTATTGCTTTGTCTCACTCAGTTATGAACTTGATGGAGATAACTTTGCAGTCAGAAAAAGATTTGATATGGGAGTAAAATATGCAGGAGATTGAATATGTCGAAGGCTATGAAGAACTTGAAGAGGAAGATGATATAGAAGATTTTGGTGGTCTTGCAATTCGAAAGTCTCACATAGATGTCGATGATGGTAAAGCTCTTTTTTAACATTACAATGATGTGTATTGCTGCGATTGTCAGATATTTTCTGTATATATGCCTGATTTGTATTCCAGCGTAAGCTAATTCCATTAATCTTTCTAGTTAATAGTTGCTTACCTGCGTATTGCATGTCAGAAACTGTAGTGATGTAATTGGGGATTGAGGGGAAAATAATGGATGTCCTATGTGAGGAGGTTCTCAAACATCTTTTGTGAATCACGTGCTTATCATGCCTCGTTGGCCGCTGGTTATGAAGTCCTTGTGTTTGTTTTGGAAAGCACCTTCATGTGTCAGAATATTGTATTTTAGCATCATTCCGGTTGGTGTAGGAGTGGATGATGAGGATGAAGAGGCAGTGGCAGTTGATCGGAAAAGAGTGAAAAGACATTCAAAGCATGAGAAAGATGAATCTGATGCGAAGTTGAAGAAGAAGAAGAAAGCAAGAGTACTTGTCGAGGTAAATATTTCAAAACATATTATTCATTTTATTCGAATGGTTCGGTCTCCCACTCTGATTTGTTCGGGTTAATTGTACATTTACCCATGATAAAAATAGCTTATGACCGATGCTGATAAACAGGATGAAAAGATGAATCACTTTAGATTATTATTTTTACAATAAAATTATTTTCCTAGGCTAAATGCTATTCACTTGATTATGCCTGGGTGTATTTACTTCTAGTGAAGTGGAACTTCCCTTATTTTATTTTTTGAACTGATGAGATATTGCACATGGTTTTTCTTCATTGACATTAACTTCTCTGCAAATGATTTATTTGTTAGGTTGAGCGTGAAGATACAGATGAAAGACAGGTGGTAGTACAATGAGACCTTGTGGTTGCTTTCCTTCATAGTTCTTTGATCTGTAAACCAGATGATAGCAATTAACTTCAGTTTTTATGGGCTCGACTTCTCTCACAATGGCCTGGTTGACAGGTAAATGCTGCTTAAGGAGATGCGGCATTTTAGTGTTTGTAGTTGTATTGTTGGTTCATTTGACGAGATTTTGGTCGTTTTTTTTTTTTCCCTCGCCTTTCCAGTTTTTTTTTTTTTTTCCCCTCCTTGTTACAAGGGATTTAGACATTTCGTTGCATGGACTAGGAATCCTACAAGCTATGGGTTTTTTTTTCTGGTCCCTTGTGATTGTGTTTTTATCTCCATCTTCCTTGGTGTATTCACTGGCTTGTTCCATTTATTCTAATAGCCCTCCGTCGAGGTAGTTTCAACTGCATTGGCCATGTCCGTATTCTATGCAGGTATTTCATTTGTATACCTTTTGTTTGACTTCATGTTCATCAGTTGATTCAAAAACAAGTTAATGATTCATTTTTCTACTGTAATGTTATTATTATGTTGATAACTCGTCAAGTATTGGTATGGTCATCTTTTCTTTCTTGTATTCTTCTCCCCTCTCCTAACTTGATGTACCATTTGTCGTTTTCTTTAATAAATTTTTGCCAATAAAAAAATAAAATTAATCACAATTTTTGAAGTTAATTAAACGGATTTAAATTGCTTACAATGTTGTCAGGCAAGAAGTTCTTCTTTGAGATTTAATTGGTAGGACTCCCTCCGTCCGGATTTGTTAGTCCATTTTAGGGATTTCAACTTTTTTTCCACTACCTTTTGAGTTTGTTCATTTCCCCATACTTTATCCTTTGACTTTTGAAAATGGACAAATATTTTGGGACTTGAAAAAATATGTTTGTGGACAAACAAATCCGGACAGAGGGATTATTATGTTTCGATACCCGTTGGTTATTTTCTCGGCTGATGTGCCGAAACAACAATATGCAGCAATAACATGGGAACCAAAGAAATGAAACTGTTCATTCACGAGAGGGTAGGTGTAGTACCTATAGTAGAGAAATTGAGAGAAAATAGACTACGGTGATTTGAGTATGTTTACGTAGGCCTATAGTTGTAGACTTGTGGTAGTTAAGAGAACTGATGTGATAGTTTTGGGAAGTAATGCTACTGGAAGGGGAAGACCCAAGCTGACATTGGATGTTGTAGTACGATACACAAGTCCATTGGGTCTAAGCGAACAAGTTGTTTTTGGCATAAATCAATTAAAAAAATTCATGTAGTTGATCACAATACACTTTTAATACCTCAGATTCATTCACTACACCCTCAGTCACTACAGAACCCCCGCTCCCATCCGAAAATATCTCTCGTTCTCGATGACATTATTGACCCATCTACCATGTATGGATCCAAAACTATTTTTTGTTGTCTATCGAGAACTATTTACATATGCCATTTTAACTTGGATTTTTTTTGGGGAGTGATTTCCACACCCCCCAAATTGTCATCCACACCCCCTTTTTTGTCTTCTAGTGAAATTTTTATGTGTAAAAATGTCACTAAAAGACAAAAAGGGGATGTGGATAACAATTTGGGGGGTGTGAATATCAATTACTTTTTTTTGGGGGGGGTTACATGTTTTATCCTTCGTTGAACTTTTAGCTAACGGTTTTATTATTTTCCGAGTTAATATGCGTAGGTAATTAATTAGTTATGTGGCACAGCTGCGAACCTCCTTTTGAATCTTTAGGACATTTTCATATTATTATTATGTTGGATTTTGTTAAAATGTGCCCCCTAGGCTCATGATAAGGTTCATTAAATGAATCTAATTAAATCTACTTTTATAAAAAGTAGTAAAATTAATTGATATATTTTGATTTCCCATGCAAAAAGTAGTAAAAAAGTTTGTGCCTATTGTTTATAACTTAGATTTTCCATGTACACAAAGGTTTAATTATACACATTTAATGAACCTTATCATGTGCCGGGGGCACATTTTAACAAAACCCTATTATGTTTAAGTTGAAGAATTTAACTACTTATGTTTACCAACATTAAATTTTATATATGGACTTTGTGGGTGTGGCTGATTGCGCCGTTTCCTTGCTATGGAGGTTCGTTAAGGATTCGGGGGCACTGCTGCGCAGCAGCTGCGTGGCACCGTGCCATGCGGCTAAAACGACGCCGTTTCGAGGCTTAAAAGCGCAGAATTTTTTTGGGGGTCGGTTGTTGAGAAAACTCAGATCGATTTTCCATTTTTGGGGAAGAATGATTTCTTGCTCTGCTAATCGATGGAATTTGGGGATTTGGGGTTTTGAAGGTTAGAAGGCAAAACGACGTCATTTTGCCAAAAAAAAATTTCGTCCCTAAATTATTTGATTGCAAGTCATTTAGTCCAATCGTCGTCCACTTTTTTGGATGAAAAAATGTCTATGCGCATAGATTAAAATGTGGGGCCCACTTCGGTGGCCCACATGAACAATCCAATCCGTTCATTAATTTTAAAAGATGTTTTTGAAAAACCTAGTAAAAAATTTGCTTAATCGGATAACTCTAAGTGCTTGATCTTACAATTCAAATTTTGATTAACTATTTAAAATTAATCAAAAATTTGAAGAATGGATCAAACACTTAGAGATAGTCGATTGAGTTAATTTTGTACAAAAGTCACCTGAAAACATATTTTTAGAATAATGAACGTCAAAAATTGTTCACGTGAGATCCCAAAATGCACCCCATGAAGTGATCTGTGCCACAAATCTAAGGATTAGACTTAATAGGTTAAAATTAAATAGTTTAGGGACGAAATAGAAATAAAAATTGTTCACGTGATATCCCAAAATGCACCCCACGAAATAGTTTTTTTTGAAAAGAACCCCACGAAATAGTTTACGTACTAAAAAAAACTCAAAAATACTATACTCCTTCCTTTCCATCGAAATCGAATCAATTCTACCCATTCGTCGCCCAATTACTATCGGTGTATCTAGGGTTTGTGGCTTTGTGCTCCCCTCTCTCAACTCATAACCGATTTGGAAGAAAGAAAAGAGAGTATCTGCAGCTATCTGTGTTTGGATCGGAGATGTTGTCGTCTTCGAAGGATGATCCTCCACCATCATCTTCGAAGGATGATCCTCAATCATCACTGGAGAAACTGGCCGTTATCTATCTACAAGACAATCACGCTAGGCGGTTGGAGTGGTACGCGTTCGATGTGTCCGACGATCCGAAGCTCAATCAAATTCCTCCTCCTCTTTCTCTCAGGTATTTAAACCATCGCCTTAATCCTTCTTTTCACGAAGAAGACGATGAGTCTGAATCGAAGGTGTATCTCAAACCCATAGCGACTGCATCAAATGACCACAAGTGGAGTGTTATGAGGGCTATTCTGGATAATTACTTATACCGTTTTCGAGATCCTGGTCTGACGCAGCAGTTTAGGGGCAATATGGTGGAACGTATTTCTATAAAAGACATCAGTCCCAATTCGGCTCCCAAATGGGAGCGTGTCGATTCCTTGCCTATTTTAGTATTTTCAGCGCACGCCCTTGTACTGGGCGGCAAGCTTTACTGCCTTGGTGGTGTTAACAAGGACGGACCGTGGGCCGTGGCTTATGATCCTGACAAAGCTAAATGGGAGTCCCTACCTGACCCTCCGCATCGTCCCTATTCGGTTAGGACTATATTCTCAGCTTCTCTGGAGAAGAGCACATTGGTGGGGGGCCCGTGTATTGTAGTTGGTTCGCCTGATGATGGAGTCCTCCAAATCTACAACCCAGATGCCCAGCGTTGGTTCACCCGAAGCTTTGATATCAAGGGCAGCAGTATTGTCCCAGATGATTTAGTAGGAAACAGTGGACACCCTCTTGTTGTTGATAACAACTTGTACTGGTATTCTGTTCGGAGTGGGGAAATATTGTGTGCGTATGATTTGTCGACCAATGTGTGGTCCATGGCCCGTTTGCCTATCCATGATGAGGAAGAGTATTTCAGCCAATTCAAGCCTCATTTTCCGCCATCCTTGGCTCACTTAGGTAGTGGCAAGTTCTGTTTGTTCTGGGTTTCACCCTTACCGGTGGAGCCAAGAGACAATGAGGTTCTTTTGCTGCCCAAACCAGAAGACTTTAGTACTCGCCTTCATTGCCTGAAGTTTCGAGTGACTACATCTGCTGGCAACCTTCGCCCAAATAGCGAAGCAATTATTCCCTTGGACGTCTCCATCATTTCGTGTCAATATCACTTGGTTTCCGGAATAAAGGATTTCCGCGGTGGCTTTGGAGTGTAAGCACACTCCTCTTCATTCTCAATCCTATCTTGCCATTATTGTCATCGTTAATATTATTTGTCGTTCTTTTTTTTTTTTTTGGTACACCGCCTGAGGTTTTTCATCCATTTTGTGGTGTTGTGTCCCCATGACTCTAGTTGTTCCTGGTTGGATTGACTCTTTAGGTTGAGGAAATCGTAGTAGAATCAGGGCGGAGCCAGCAGGGGCGACGCCAGTGAGTAAGCAGTGGGGTCAAATGAACCCAGTAAACAAAAGTTTTGCAAAAATTACCAAGTACATATGTTTCTTTGTAGTTCAAACCAATGGTAACATGACACCACTCCAAATACCCAGTGAACCCATAGGTGAAACTCCTTCTACATGTATTTCTACCTTTCTTGTCTGACTAAAAGCAACTAAAAGATGAAAAAAGTAGTCTGCACCCACCTATCATCTTTTATATCTTTTGCTAGTACAAGTACTAAAATTTTTACTTTTATTCACGTATCCATGAAAAAGTTACCGTCCAGCATACTTGCACAGTATTCCCTCCCTCCCTCCCTCCCATTTTTAAGACGTGTAATTTCAAACTTCCAAAAAGTATATTGCTCTACATAATTAAAATTTTTTTTAATACCAAATTAAAGTATAAAGTGTTAATTGAGTACTTTAA
The DNA here is from genome assembly GCA_020921065.1 of Vaccinium darrowii. NCBI lineage: Eukaryota > Viridiplantae > Streptophyta > Magnoliopsida > Ericales > Ericaceae > Vaccinium > Vaccinium darrowii. The sequence goes on along the minus strand of CM037158.1, from coordinate 43,565,155 downwards.
TTTGGTGCAAAAAATTTAAAAATATTTTACAGAACTACAATTTTGAACGTTCACAAAAATACACATTTCCCAAATATCCCAAATAGGACATTTAAAAAGGGGCTGAGGGAGTATTTTGCAACACCTTTTTAATTCTTTGTTCATTTTTCTATTGTGTCTTCCTTTAAAAGCTATTTTATTACTTGAATTAGAAACAAAGTATTTTCGCACTAATAAGTTTAAAATCTGATGAAATATTTTAATTGATGTAGATAAAGTCAAAAAATATTGCACGACAATAATTTTTTATTTGAAAATTTAGAAAAAAAAAATGAAAAAAAACGTTTTGTTTATGATTTGCAATTCATTGACTTAGTTTTCAGTTCTATTAAAATTACAGATATATATGACAAGTTTAATTTTGATACAAAATTATTTAATGACACCACTGATCGAAATTCTTGGAGTCGCCACTGGGAGCCAGGAAATAAAGTCGGAGGGGGCTGACCTGTGAAAAAAAATTTGGTTAGGTGATTTTTCAAGGCTAAACCCAAGTCATTCAACTTTTTACGGAACGGTTTTGAAAAGAAATTAGTGTGCTCAAAATGAAAAAAAATTGGATGGGCTGGGCCGCCCCGCAATAGCTCCGTGGACCAGCATTTGTTAGTTCTTTTAGCTATCGTATTACTATGAAATAATGAAGTTTAAACTACAGCCAAAGTTTATGATTCCTGAATGCAAAAGTGGGTATTAAAAAAATTAAGTAGTTGACCGATAAATTGTTGATGTTCAAAGTTTACTCAAAATTTTAAAATACCCCCCAAACTTTACACTCAATGTCTCATAGACACCCTAACTTTAATAAACTTCAATTTTACTCCTAAACTATCCTTCCGTTATTCAATTAACCCACCGCCTTCCACTTCTGTCAAATTGAAACGGAAAATAGTGGCATGGACTTTGACGGTGGAGGAGAACTGTTAAGGGCTTATTTGGACGAAAAATTAGGCACGTGAGTCTCACCCCCACACTCCCTCACTTGTACGTATCTCTACACTCCCCAAAAACCATAACTCAAAACTTCACTTTGTGGTCTCCACCACTGTTTTTGCCAAGAATGAAACCAATGGCAGCCATGGCTGTCCACGGCACGCCACCATCCCTCTTCCTCCCCCATTTCTCTCCCTCTCTTCCCCTTAATCTTTCTCTCCATTTTCTTTTTCTTTCCCTTGCAAAAACCCGCTGTGCCGCGGCTATTTCAGCTGCACTTTGCCTCTGTTTTTTTTTTTTGGCAGCTACTGCTGCGTTTTGCTATTGTTTTTCTGCAGCAAATTGCTCAATTGTGCTGTCTCTCTCTCTCCTCTCTCCACAGATCAAATTTTAGTTTGTTTAGAAACTTCTAGTTTTGGAATCTGTCCCAAACATGTGGAATCTTAAGCATCTAAACTATGTGGAATCAATAATTAAAATTGATAGGTTTCATCCGGAGTGTGTGAATGTTTGCAAGACCTAAAAGGAATTTACTATTACAGGAAATTGATGGGTTTCAATTTTTCTGTTCGTGAGTCATCCTTATTCCCTCCAATTTATGCCATATCAGAGGCAAATAAGCCCTCCAACAGTTCTACTCCACCGTAGAAGTCCATATCACCATTTTCTATTTTCAATTTGACAGAAGTGGACGGCGGGGGGTTAATTGAATAACAGAAGGAAAGTTTAGGAGTAAAATTGAAATTTGTTAAAGTTTGGGTGCCTATGAGACATTGAGTGTAATTTTTTTTTTCCCCATAATTAGTTGATATACGTGAACTAAACCTCACACGAATAAGGGATATTAGTCTAGAAATACAATAAGGTGAGGGCAAGGCCACAAGTAAGAAATTTCTTGTGAATCCCCTAGACCTGGCATGGGTGGCTTGTCTTTAACCAGACAGGGGAGGTGAGTAGTCGAGGTGTGAGTAAGCTTGCCTAAACACCCCAGACCGTTGAACCAAAAAATAAGATATGTACCTTCTGAAAAATTATTTCCAAGGGGAAAAAAAAATGGGGGTGGCTCGGGCCCCATGGTAGCTCTGCCATTGAGTATAATGCCACTCTAAAGTAAAAGATAAATAAGTCAAAACCAAATACTTCTCGCAAGATGAATATGGACTACTCCCAATAGATCTGTCACCTTGTACGAGAGACCTATGAGTTGTGAGTGGGCCGAGGGTCAGTTTTCATTCTTAAAACATCACTTTGTGCATTACAAGGGCTCTTCTCCCACCCATATGTACAATTATGCTTGTGATTTTACGGCCGTCTTGCTAACAGGTGTCTACAATTGTAGGGATGGTCATTTGGGATTTAACTTCTCTAACGTCATCTCGGTATGTTTGGATTTTCCCTTATTTCGCTCTTTTCCTTTCAATTTGATTTTTGATTTGTCGTGGATTTTACATAACATCACCGTTGACCATGGAGAAGGAAAAGCTTTGAAGGTCCTTATTCCTTAACCTTAACGTTTTACGCAATAGTATCTGTTCGACCTAGGCTCTTAACTAGTTGATCATTTCCAAGGATGGCTTCTTGTAAGCTGCCACCAAGCTCTAACAAGGTAGGCTCTTAACTACTTGATCATTTCCAAGGATGGCAAATTTTCTCCCAAGTGTCAGTGATTTAAATCGCGGCCTAAAAATAGGAGTGAAACAAATTTGATGCCTCGAGAACAAAGCATCACGCAATAAATGTAAGTACATAACCAAGAGAACCTCATTATAATTTGAAGGCCAAAGAAATGGGGTCTTCTAAAATAACCAAGTAGAAGCCACACAAAATCCGATGGTTGGTGTTTCGGTGGCTTTGTGGTGCTTGTAATTGATTGGCCGATCTTCTTAAAGGGGGATTAATGTTGTGGTCTGGGTGACCAATTTATTAACTTAGTGTTTTCCCCAAAATTTTAGCTGTTTTTTTGGATACAAACTTTAGGCTCTATCTTGATTTGCACTTACATAAAGCTCTAAACAGTATCATTGTTAAAATGCCACGTCATGCAGGTATATGTAGGTTGGTTGGCCGCGCCTGCAGTTGGGATACGTTCTACTTGTTGGGGAAACACTGTCTGTCTTTGTCCATTTTGTTCGAATAACCTAAAATGTAGGATTGTTTACTTTGATCATGGGATTGCTGTAGCTTGTGTAAGGAAGCATTTACCTAAAATTCAACCGCTTAACATCTTTCAATGCTCCAACAATCTTGTAAGATGATTGACCGATAGCATATGTTAATTTATAAGAACCCACATCAGACACTCTGGCAATTAGGTGAGGGCGTAAGGGTAGAGGATATCACCTAGGAAGGATACTTGACAGTTTGAGGCTACTGTATGTTAAGGAAATGTAGCTCCACATTGCTTGGAAGTGGAATGGATGATCACTTAATAACATTTTGGACCTTTCCATTCATTACCAATTGATTTTGAGATGGATATAAAATTCCCACACGGTGGGGCTCATTCCACCCCACATTTTTTTTTTTTGGAAAAAATTCACAATCCACACCCTATGACAACAGACCTGCAAAAAGGTTGCATGATGATAGACCCAAAAAAAGGCTACATGTGACAGACCTCAAACGCGGCTGCACTTAAAGGGCAATGTAGTCCTGCATGGCTTGAGAGTGGAATGGATAATCACGTAATAACATTTGGGACCTCTCCACTTATTGCCAATTGATTTTGAGATGGATATAAAGTTTCCACGCTATAGAATTATGCATTGAATTCTCATGTGATGTTGCAAGGTCATATCATGGGTGGGATGTTACAGGGTCTAATTCTGTCTTTGATTTGGGGTGGCGATGGAGTGTCAATGCAATGGGACGTTTGGTTACAGAAAGTTCATTGTGTGGGTGTGTTCATGGGGTAGGGTGGTTGTGTCAATGCAAAGGGTTGGTTGGTTCTGCAGGGTCTAATATATGTGGTGTTGGGTAGAGTAGAGTGGTGTGCGTTGGTTCTGCTGCTGTTGCTTTTGCTGCTGCATGAATCTGGTTCTGAGGTTTATTCTGTGGTTGCTACTGATATGCAACTACTGCAATTGGAAATGCTGCAAACCCATTGTCTTTTATTTCAGTTCTAATATGCTACTTGCTAATGTAAAGTTGGTTGATCAGTTGGATGATTTAGTTCTAGGCTTTTGTTTTGGGACACGCGTGTTTCCCTTTTGTTCATTATTAGTGTAAATCTTCTTGTGGAGTTGGCTTCTCGCCAGCTCCCTCTTCTCTTGGGATGCATATTTTAATTTTTATGAATCACATGGGATGCTTATTTTAATGTTTATGAATCAAACGTGAACCCTTTTAAGTTATAGCTTCCTGTTTAAACTTTTCTTTTATGAATATCTATGTTTGTGTTATTGTGATGTTTGTTTTAATACATCCTAATGTGATGTTTTATTTGCTCTAATAAAGGAGGAGGAGAAAAGAGTCTTAATGAGAGAATTTTCGAGGGTCAGGTTTAGAAACTTAGTGGTTTCCCTGAACTTTTAGCTGATTTTTTGGATACGAACTTTAGACTCTATCTTGATTTGCACTTACATAAAGCTCTAAGCACTATCATTGTTAAAATGCGACGTCGTGAAGGTATACAAAGGTTGGCTGGCTGGCTCCGTCTGCAGTTGGGGTACAGTTGACATGTTGCGGAAAATCTCTGTCTTTGTCTTGGTATATATAGGTTGGCAGGCTGCGTGTGCAGTTGGGATACGATCGACATGTTGGGGAAAATCTTTGTCTTTGTCTCGGTATATAGAGGTTGGCTGGCCGCGTCTGCAGTTGGGATACGTTCGACATGTTGGGAAACTATTTTGTCGCTGTCTCTGTCCATTTTGTTCAAATAACCTAAAATGTAGGATTGTTTGCTTTGATCATGGGATTGTTGTAGCTTGAGTAAGGAAGCATTTTCCTAAAATGTAGGATTGTTGTAAGATGATGACTGATAGCCTATAAGAACCCATGTCGGACACTCTGGCAGTTGGGTGAGGCCATAAGGGTAGAGGATATCATCATACTCAACAGTTTGAGGTTACTGTAGAATTACGCATTGAATTGTCATGTGATGTTGCAGTGATATCGTGAGTGGTATGTTACAGGGCCTAATTCTGAGTTAGATTTAGGGTGGTGGTGGAGTGTCAATGCGATGGATGTATGGTTACAAAAAGTCTGTTGTGTGGGTGCGTGGGGTAGGGTGGTTGTGTCAGTACAAAGGGTTGGTTGGTTCTGCAGGGTCTAATACATGTGGTGTTGGCTGGAGTGGAGTGGTGTGAGTTGGTTCTGCTGCTGCTGCATGTTGCTTTTCCTGCTGTATGAATCTGGTTCTGAGGTTTATTATGTGGACGCTACTGATATGCTACTACTGCAATTGGTAATGCTGCAAACCTGCTGTCTTTTATTTTAGTTCTAACATGCTACTCGGCTCTCGCTAATGTAAAGTTGGTTGATCAGTTGGACGATTTAGTTCTAGGCTTTTGTTTTGGGATATGCGTGTTTCCCTTTTGTTCATTAGTAGTGTAAATATTCTTGTCAAGTTGGCTTCTCGCGAGCTCCCTTTTCTTTTGGGGTGCTTTTTAATTATTATGAATCACATGGGATGCTTATTTTAATGTTTATGAATCAAACTTGAACCTTAAGATACAGCTACGGAGCGACCTGTTTAAACTTGTCTTTTATAAATATCTATGTTTATATTTAATGTAATGTTTGTTTTAATACATTCTACTGTGATGTTTTATTTGCTCTTATAAAGCGGATGCCGAAAGGCGGTAATGTAGGAGTATTTATCAAGCCAAGTTAAAAAAAGGAAAAAATTGAAATATTAATGAACTATGGAAGGTTATAGTTAACCTTATTTACTGTTTTATATTATATGATGGAGTGCAGGATAATTTTGAAAATTTAGAGGCACCTGGGTTGACTGTCCCCATGCAAGAGAAGATGGCGGTGGAAGTTCCTGGTATGAAGCGGAATCTGAAGGAATATGGTGTTGGTTTGGAGCCATCATCATCTAAACATTATAGTAGTGATCCATCACATGAAAAGGTGCGAGTTCTGAAGAAACAAGTTGAGACCTGGAAGGATGTGTGCCAAAGGCAAGCGGAGAAGATACGTGCATATGATGAACAGTTGGAAAACAATTCCAAATTGATAAATGACCAAGCCAAGAAGATTGAGCAGCTTGAGGCCTTCATGTGCGCTCATATGCAGGGTGGTCGTGTCGAAGAAAGCTCTTCTTGGTAAGTAACTTTTGTTTCTTTAGCTTCCAATCTAATGTGCGTAAACAGTTCTCTTGTACTTTGTTCCAAACCCAGTTGTTAAGACCTCCTCAAATGTAGCTTAGATGAAGGAATTTGACTTTGTTTGCTGGAATTTTATCTTTGATGCTGCAATTGGGGATTTTGTAGCTGAAAACTATTATTTAGGATTGCATGCAATTTGTACGTGGCAGTAAGTTAATTAAAGTGCAGCAACCTTTTTTTTTTTTTTTGGGTTTGTTCAAGCTGCGTATCAGAACTTTTGATGTTTGCTAGGATGCGTATCTCAGGGATTTCTTTTTATGGTCCATTTGAGGTGCAGATTTTAATTTAGGTGTGTTACGTGTGTATTTTAAACTCTGGGAGACTAACTATTCAAACCTTTTTATAGCCATAAAGTCACAGCTCTTTCGATGCGCGTGGCAGGTTGGTATTGACCAACCTGGTTTGCAGCTGCTTATTCGATATTTGAGATTCCTGATTTGTCAAAGAAAATTATCCCGTTGGTTTTAATTTTATCTCGGGCTGATTTATTGACGCTTCAAGCCTTGTTTGATGCCAATACTTTTGTCCTCCTCAACTCTCTATCAGAACAGACAATCTGAGATAATTGCTGAAGGGTGTGACTTGTTTCTCTTCCAGATATCTGGAGCAGTTGTAGAGATCTCTGAATCCAAATCTTACCGGGGTGATCGTGTGGCTCTAATATCCAGCACACCTAAGCAGAAGCGTGCTGCTGAAAACTTGATTCAGGCATTTATAATGGCCACTTAACCTAAAAACAGTGGCAGTTGTTTAGAGCAACTCCACCCCTTACTCTCTTTCTGACTCAAACTCAAAATTTGAGTAGAAACCCTTAAAACACTCCTCCACTCCTTACCCATACCTGTATCAAATTGAGTTTTTACTCAAACTTAAACTCAAATTTTGAAGGCAAATTTGAGACTCATATTTACAGTTTTGCCATTAATGAACCTTTTGCTCAAATTTGCACTTGAATTTGAGGTTGTCCATTGGAGTACACTATATCAAATGAAGCTTTTACTCAAATTTTTACTCAAATTTGAGTAAAAATTTGAGTAAGAGGTGGAGATGCTCTTACAGCCACCTCCCTCATATTTTGAAAGACTGGTCATTAGTGTCGCTCGTATGTCTCAGTTTCACACTCCATTATACAATAGTACCACCTGTCCAATTTTTGTTCGATGTTTGGTACATTGAGTGGTTCCACAAACTGTATACACTGTTTCGGATTGGTAAATCTGTTGACCAACGTATCTTGTCGTGGTGACATATTGATTTATCTTTACTCTAGACTGGTATATATTTGCCCTGATTTCTGCTTTTTAGGAAACTATTATGTTGTCGTTGTTATGTAGGTCCATCCTTAGATAATCGAATAACCTATCGTGATCTCTGCTTCATCCATGGCCCTCATGAACTGCGATGGACCTTCAATCATCTCTTGCATGCGAATATGAGGTTTGGAGGGCTTTTTGTGTGTAATCTGCTTACTGCCTTAAGCTGAAGGCTCCTTTATTCTGGATGATAGGCAGGGATTACTTTTGGTTTAAAACCATGCAGTGAATTTTGTTGAAGTACAAAAGTAAACAAAAAGTCTAGATGTTAAAATAGCTGAAACAAACTTTTAAGGCCAAAAATGTGGATTGAATTAGTGGAATTGGCTTACTTCGGGTAAAAACAAATGCATGTATATTGATCATGGAGCAACTGTTACCCTGTGCTGCTGAGTTGTAACTCTCCAGCTATAGGTTCCGATGAGGGCCTTCTGTCTCTGACTGCTGACTTTTTTGTTTTGAAGATGCATTATGTTTAATTACCCTACGGTGCCTAATTTGCAGAGTGTTACTGTACAAGCTGGGCAAATTCACCACCTTTGTTGCAGTACTTTGGAACACTTTTGACTAAAGGGAAGCTTAATGTGTTTGAGTCATTGGAATTATCATGGCTGCTTGTGAATCAGAGCAAGAAGAATCTTATGGAGAACTGGTTGGCTGAAGATAAGTTGGAATTTAGTGAAGAACTGGGGACCTTGACAAGGTTCTATATATATAATATACCCATAAACTTTTACAATAACATTTATGTATTATGATTTATGCATGAAGACTGTTGTCATTGCTGCCTATACATCCATAACTGACATTTATACTTGGAATTTCTGTAGACTCTGGACAATGACCTCATATTGAAAATATACATCAAAGCTAGGGCTACTCCAAAAGTTGTTGCTACTCCAAGCAGGTGAACGATAGTATATTTGTTAGCTGACATTTTGGACATTTGTTTGTATGATATCTCTCGAATGGATGCGGGTAATTTTAATAGATTTAAAGATAGGAGCCCCTGTTCAGAAAAAAGAAAAGAAAAGGTAGGAGTCCACGCCAGACAAGGAAAATATAGTAGATGTGAAGTTTTACTGTTCTTGGGGTGTGAGTAGGGTTGTAAATGAACTAAACCGGTCGTGAACTATTCGAGATTCGACTCAGTAAAGGCTCGTTCGAGTTCGATTCGAATACTAAATGAACTGAACCTGAACCTCAATATTAGGCTCGTTTAATAAACGAGCCGAACCTGAACTTGACAATATTCGGCTCGATTAGGCTCGCGAACTTGGAATATATATGAATATCTCATAAGAATTTTATATATGACCTTGAACATTTATAATTTGTACATGTATAAACTAAAAGTATTATAAACTTAAATTTTAACACGTGTTTATAATTTTATACATGTATAGACTTCTTTATGAACAAACTAAAAAATTTATTTGAAGTTCTAAACTTGTATGAGAGCATATATATCTAATATTTTTGATTCGTTAAGGCTCGTGAACAAGTTCGAGTTCGATCCAAACCTTGGCAAGCTCGGCTCGTCAAATTTTCATTGAGTTCGAGCTCGGCTCGAGCTCGTTTAAAAACTTAATGAACGAACCTGAACATTCTAAAGCTTGGCTCGATTCGGCTCATTTACAGCCCTAGGCGTGAGCATTTTCTTCTGAAACAAGAATGAATTTTTGGTTTTCAAAAGCCGAATAGAAACCCCCTCTCTCAATCGGCACGGCCGGACTCCCCTTCAGCAAGAAGCTTCCTCTAATCTCTCTTTTCCGTGTTTAATCACCATCTCTCTTCACGTTTCAGAAAATTCCGAGAAAAAGGGTTAGAGCTATCCTAATGTGAATTCAAACAAAATTCTTCTCAATTTAACCTTGCCAGATTTAGTTTTGGTAAGTACAGTTGTTTTTTTGTGGACTATAGGTGTTTGATGAAAAGCCCCGTTGATTTCTTGTATCCAATTGTCCATAAACTTCATTTGGTCGTCTTGAACAAGTGATACATTGTTCATTTCTAATGTGTTCTGAAAAAAAGGGGAAGGCAGCCTTATTAGTGCTTTATGTTGGGAGAAGTTGCAAGTGAAATTTAGGAGACCAAGTATTTCATTAGTAGCATTTGCTGTTGATAAAGGGCTCCATTTGAGATGTTTTTTTCTCTTCAAATTTGTCGTCTGGTTGGGCTGGAATTATAACTTCTAAGTAAAGAGTTAAAGATGTAGGGTCACATTTGTTTATTTATTACATCCAAACAAGCATTTGGGCATTGGGGGTTGTCTGATTTTCCGTTCAGTAAAACATGGAAAAGCGGAAAAAAGAAAACTTTTTTGTTAAATTTGATAGCAAGAACATTATTGTTAAATTTGATAGCAAATCCTAATTGCTATTGTCATTCTCGTTGTCATTTTGTTGTTTACTATAACTCAAGATTTATTTGTTTGTTGGTGCTTTAGGTAACCCTTCTCTCATCTCTATCTTAAAAGTTTCTGATTATAGATAACTTACTTCTTCTTCTCTTTGGTCTCATAAGCAGGTACAGGTACTGGGGATATTAATTTCCATGTTACACGAGGCAACTTCTGTCAAGAAGAGACACCCTAGATTAGAAGGCCTAAAGCTTCTTGACCATCAAATTGATCTTTTCTTCACATTATTCGGTTCCCTGCCAGATTAGAAGGCCTCATCAGTCCTATTCTACTCTAGCGAAATTTAGTCACATTTTTTTAGAACCCTTGTAAATGTAGCTATCCTAATAAAGGCTTTACTGTTAGTAATACTCTTGGATATCATTTTTAAGTTTACGGTTTACTGGATTTGAGATGCAACTACTCATAATCTAAAGCATATTGTTCACAATGGGGAGAAACCTTAACAGTTAATGATTTTCATACGGGGTCCAAGGTTGCCCACGATTAATTGTGTGTGTTTGTTAAGGAATCGGGAGTGTTTCGATGAGGGGAAGGGTTGCTCCTGCTGCTGCTGTCACCTATTTGTAGCCGTTGTTAATTGCTAATTTTGAAGGATGGTTTTATTTGAAATCAGAGAAAATGCTCAGTTGATATCAGATATCTGCTGCATTTAGTTGCCTATAATTCTGGATTGCCTATACTTGTGCTGTGTTACCGCCTAGGCGGCTACACATGCTTGTGCTACTACTACTGTAATATCAGGGACCCATACTCTTCTTCTTTGGTTCTGATGGGGTAATTGGGATTTGTTGATGATGTTTCTTTTTGATCTTGTACTCTTTCATGGTTGACTTGTTACAGCGTCCCATCTCCCATCTCCCTTGCTGTTGCAGTTTGGAATTCCTTAGATTCACGCGAGTCTTCATGTTAGCATTGATATTCATGATCACACTGCTTCGTAAGCGTATATTGCTATCATTGAATCTCGCCAAATGACTAGCTGCCAGGCTTTTATTCCTGAGATTACTTGCGCCTAACTAAACCGACCTTCAGCGTCATTTACTTACAGTATAGCTATCATTTTACCAAATTTTGACATTTGATCTCACATATATCTGGAAAAATACCGGGAAATTCCATTCGCACCCCCTTTTATTCTTATTACCCACAAGTACTATGTACATTGACTATTTGATCTATTATTTTCTTATTTCTAACCCTTCTCTATATTAATTACATGATCTCCTCCTCAACCAGAAATTCCTAACACCAAATGTTCAAGAACTTCAATGCCAATGAATACACGGTGCACCTCGGCTTACACTAGTCTAAACTCTAAAGTAAATGTAAATGTAGGCTATTTTGGATGATGCCTTTTTTTGGTAGCCAAATGTCTGGGAAAGTTAACGTGCATCTCATTTAATCTTAGGATTTCATTTCTGCTGTTTCTGTGACAAAATTAAATGAATGGCTTGCTACAATCTTCAACACAAATGCAGAGAAGCTCATTTCTTGAAGAAAATGTACATGTAGGCTTTGTTGGATGATGCCGTTTTTGGTAATCCAAATGTTCGACAAAACTAATGTACATCTCAACTAGTCTAAGGATTTCATTTCTACCGTTACCGTGACATAATTGAAAGGTATAATAGGAAGTGTTGTAAGAAATGATTATTTTCACCAAAAAAAAAAAAATTATTATGCTTTGAGCGTGAAAGTGAAAATTGTGTAACCATGCTTAAATGTATTGTATGATAAAATTAATTTTCTAACTTTTTACACTCCAAACACCATAAAAATATGTACTTTTTTTTTTTCTCGTTCTTGCATAATTTTACTCTTATATTTTCTTACAATATTCCTACAAAGCTTTTCATTTTAATAAAAACATAGAAAATATCGCCCTTTCTTCTTTTCTTTCACTTCTCTAATAATCTTTTCCGCAACAAGCTGTTTTTGTATCCTCAAAATCTCAACACTGAAAGAAGGAACGTGGTCCGCCTTCAATTGAAATTTATGCTCAGTTTCATTTTTCAATTAAATTTTGTGCATTGAACCTGATTTAATGATCCGTAGATTAGTGAACTAATGTAAGAGAGGTTTAAATAGTAGTCCATATTATTCTCAACAACTAGAGAATGGAGTGAGCTAGAAGGGTGTATAAGAGGGCTAGAGCATACAGGAAAAGACTAAGGTAGTGGAGATTTAGACTGATCCATGCGGGGTGCCCAGGATTTCTAGAGAGAATGAAATAAAATCACTATTAGAAGAATGTTCTCTTTCCAAAATCAATGACTACCAAATTTCTCGCTAGGATATGACATAGTCAAATCAATCATCCTCTGGGAATTGTGAAAGAGTGTGTCATATTTATAGGCACCCTGGGCCGATACTCAGGCCCCAGGTGGTCCCAACAACATGATGAGAAATGTCTTTTTTGTACACCCTGATTGCACGCGAGGGTCATCCTCACGATGCTTGGGCGCTTTACTCCACACTATCATGACTAACCCTTTCTCTTTCACAGCCACCAAACCACTAGATCTCCTTCCATTCCTGTATGGGGAAGGTCATAACTTGTTCACCCATTCCAGTACAGCAGCCAAGCCTTAGAAGGCATCTTGGGTCCTGCCTTAAGACTGGAGCAGACAGTTGTTTGGGCAATGTATTAGTTGATTGACCTTTCTGTTGTGTCTCTGGGTTTCCTTTTTGTTCGGATGGCCCATGTTATAGTGGTCCTTCGTGGAGGTGACACACGGGCCCTCCCTCTTGAGGATCGTCTGACTCTGCCACGTGTCGCGTGGATGCACAAGCCATACGATGAGGGTTGGAAGGTCAACTTTTGACTTAGTCAAACTTCTTAAACGCTGACCTTTCACAAAACTTTATAACAACGAGAGTGAGAAGGAGAAAGCAAATCTTTGAGACATAGAATTTAGCCACCAAGCTAACCTCTTGGTGTAATGTCTGGATGTGTTTAGTTTTGGATCGGAGTGAGAATTCGACTACAGACCTAGATACCTATAGTTAAACATTTCAAGTAATTTCACTTTAATGGTTGGATTGGGCAATAATGTTACCCAAAGATTATTTATGCAAAAAAATTATAAAATTCAATTTTATATTGTGAAAATTATCACGAGGAAGGAGAGAGATTGGATTCTCACTAATTTAGTTTGCACGGTAAGGTTGAGCTGCAGTAAGCCATCCTTATTAATCTAATGAACTTATAATTTTTAAGTGGAATTATGATGGTCCCTAGTCTACATCATGTCATTTTTTTTTTTTGACAAACTACATCATGTCATTTTGAAGTGTAGAGAAACATTTCTTGTTTTGGAAAGGCATGTGTATATTGCATGAACCATTAAACCTGTACTTGTCTTATCTTGTCGTTTTGTCATCTTATTATCAATAATATTACCGAACCGCAAGTGTAATGACGTGTTTATGCACGGGTCGATAACGAAGTGTTGGTTTATAATATAAAACGAAAAGAATAAGGAAACCGACCATTTATGTATCGATGGGGTATAGCTTGCGGGGCCACTTAGGGGTCCTGCACAAATGATCCAAACCATTAAAATATTTAAAATATTTTTTCGAGTGATCCGACGAGAAATCAGCTCACAAGAATACATGGAATTAGTTGATCCAATATACTCATTTTTCATTTAGATTACAAAGATCATTTGTGCAGGACTCCTAAGTGAGCCCCGCAAACCGTCTGTAGCCATATCGGTCTGTACATTTCCATCATTCCGTTAACGGTGTTAGGGTTTTATTTCATTTCGTTTGGGGGGGTCTCTGTGAATTTCACCTTAGAAGAGTGTTATCTTTCCAAAATCTGTGACCGACAACTTTCTCTCTCTATGATATGACATAGTCAAATTCAATCATCCTCTGGAAACTGTGAAAGAGTATGTCATATTTATAGACCCTAGGCCAATACTCAGGCGTCAGGTAGTCCCAACAACATGATGACACATGTCCCTTTTGTACACCCTAACTACATGGGTGACATCACCCACCGCGAGGGTCATCCTTGATGCTTGGGCGCTCCATTGCCCGCGCTCTATTGCCCCTATCGCCGCGAACCCCTCTCTTTTTATAGCCACCAAACCACTAGATCCCCTTCCATTTCCATAAGGGTAAGGTCAAAACTTGTTCAGTCATGCCAGTATAGCGGCCAAGCCGTAGAGGGCTCCTTGGGTCCTGCCTATTTTGTTCAGTCATGCCTATTTTGGTCTATTTTATTGGGTTATTTCCGTCTATCTCGGGAATGAATCATTTAAACATGTCACGGACGTGCAGTTCTGTGCATAGTTGAACGTGCGTTTAACCGTCATGGAATGTTTTCCTGAGTTTCTGCAGGAGTCTTCTACTTATATATGAAAACAATAGAAAGGGCTCATATGCCAAACAAATTGTGGGAAAGAGTTAAGCTTCCAAGAAACTACGAGAAAGCTCTTGAAATCATTGACAAACATCTGGTATTAAAGATCTAGCTTGTTCTAGCGTTCTGGCAAGAGTAATAGTTCATTTTATCCTTTTCTTAGCTAACTCTCTTGATGGATATTGACAGATGTATTGGCCTAAGTATCTTGTTCACAAAACAAAACAACGATTGACCAAAATGACTCAGATGCGGATACGAATGAGGAAACTTGCTCTGAAAACCAGGTTAACACTTCTCTTTCTTCATTGTTTCCCTACTTACATATGCATGGTAGGTCGATATGCTCACTGCATGTTTTTCCGTTTACATACACGGAATAAAAGTTCTATGACAGATTAGATAATGATCCACTGCGTCCATTACTCACTTTTACGGATGAATACATTGTTCAGTTATCATGTGAATTGTGAGGTAGTGACGTTTGCTGAAAAAAATGTATATGCCTGACTGGTTGTAATTATCCTTCAATTTTTGCTTGATGCACTCTTTGTGAGTTTGAATCATTTGCATTTAGGGGGTATCAGTTCTGGGTCATAGAAATTAGTCTCATTTCTTCTCTTATATCTGAATCCTTGTTTGCATGGAAGATGGCTGGTTTCATAGTGATATATGGCTTACATAATCCTAATGACCCTAACTTGACCGAGTAGTTCTCCTTTTACATTTTCATTGTTTTCATAGTAGTACAAGGCCTGTAGTCCCGTAACTCGACAGGTTATGCTGTTAGCCTTCTACATGTCGTTGGGTTTGAGCTGCCTTTTACCTACAGTTTTTGTATTTGGACTTTGATCTTCCACATGGGAAGTTCTTTCGTGAGTACTGTTTGGGATGCAGTTTCAATTTGGATTCTGGAATATGCATGAGAAATGGAGAACTTTGCAGTGTGTTTTGGGGTACTGTATGAGCTTAAACAGTTTGTGGCAACATGTTTACATTTTATACTATCGAGTAAGTCCACTCCACACTCCGTACTGTATAATCTACGTGTAATGTTGGTGTATGCCTACATTAGCTATGATTACAGTTCTTTATGTTGCTTATACTGCTGATTGTGCTTAACGGATTTAAATATATATGGCCAAGGATCTGGTTCTTTTCCACCTATGGTATGATTCATGTTCTGTTGTTTTTGTTGTCTCCCAGGGAAAAGATAATGACAACCCCTAGGAAAGAGATAAAGAGAGAGGCTAGGAGAGGGGAGAAGGCTGAAAAGGCAGCAGCCCTGGATAAGGTTGTAGAACCCTTTTGTCCTGTGGTATTGATGCAAGTTAAGTATCTCAATAATAAAAGAGGTGTTGCTAAAGTTGTCTACAATTCTGCAGAGCATTGAAAATGAATTGCTTGAACGGCTTAAGAAAGGAGTTTATGGTGACATACAATTATCCTGTAGAGGCATACAATAAAGTTCTTGATATGGAAGCTGCTAGTGAAGATGAAATTGAGGAGGTATTGCTTTGTCTCACTCAGTTATGAACTTGATGGAGATAACTTTGCAGTCAGAAAAAGATTTGATATGGGAGTAAAATATGCAGGAGATTGAATATGTCGAAGGCTATGAAGAACTTGAAGAGGAAGATGATATAGAAGATTTTGGTGGTCTTGCAATTCGAAAGTCTCACATAGATGTCGATGATGGTAAAGCTCTTTTTTAACATTACAATGATGTGTATTGCTGCGATTGTCAGATATTTTCTGTATATATGCCTGATTTGTATTCCAGCGTAAGCTAATTCCATTAATCTTTCTAGTTAATAGTTGCTTACCTGCGTATTGCATGTCAGAAACTGTAGTGATGTAATTGGGGATTGAGGGGAAAATAATGGATGTCCTATGTGCGGAGGTTCTCAAACATCTTTTGTGAATCACGTGCTTATCATGCCTTGTTGGCCGCTGGTTATGATGTCCTTGTGTTTGTTTTGGAAAGCACCTTCATGTGTCAGAATATTGTATTTTAGCATCATTCCGGTTGGTGTAGGAGTGGATGATGAGGATGAAGAGGCAGTGACAGTTGATCGGAAAAGAGTGAAAAGACATTCAAAGCATGAGAAAGATGAATCTGATGCGAAGTTGAAGAAGAAGAAGAAAGCAAGAGTACTTGTCGAGGTAAATATTTCAAAACATATTAGTCATTTTATTCGAATGGTTCAGTCTCCCACTCTGATTTGTTCGGGTTAATTGTACATTTACCCATGATAAAAATAGCTTATGACCGATGCTGATAAACAGGATGAAAAGATGAATCACTTTAGATTATTATTTTTACAATAAAATTATTTTCCTATGCTAAATGCTATTCACTTGATTATGCCCGGGTGTATTTACTTCTAGTGAAGTGGAACTTCCCTTATTTTATTTTTTGAACTGATGAGATATTGCACATGGTTTTTCTTCATTGACATTAACTTCTCTGCAAATGATTTACTCCCTCCGTCCCATAAAGTTTGTCCGGCACTAAGTCCAAGGACTAAAAAAAACTATACTTTTGTCAAGAAAAAAATAATATTTTTTGCACAAATTAATAGATCAATGTTTGTTCTATTATTTTGTGAAAAAAAATTAACATTTTTTTGACAAAGAACTAATTTTTTTTGAGTCTTTGGACTCCGTGCCGGACAAACTTTATGGGACGGAGGGAGTATTTGTTAGGTTGAGCGTGAAGATACAGATGAAAGACAGGTGGTAGTACAATGAGACCTTGTGGTTGCTTTCCTTCATAGTTCTTTGATCTGTAAACCAGATGATAGCAATTAACTTCAGTTTTATGGGCTCGACTTCTCTCGCAATGACCTGGTTGACAGGTAAATGCTGCTTAAGGAGATGCGGCATTTTAGTGTTTGTAGTTGTAATGTTGGTTCATTTGACGAGATTTTGGTCGTATTTTTTTTTTCCCCCCTCGCCTTTCCAGTTTTTTTCCCCCCTCCTTGTTACAAGGGATTTAGACATTTCGTTGCATGGACTACGAATCCTACAAGCTATGGGTTTTTTTTCTGGTCCCTTGTGATTGTGTTTTTATCTCCATCTTCCTTGGTGTATTCACTGGCTTGTTCCATTTATTCTAATAGCCCTCCGTCGAGGTAGTTTCAACTGCATTGGTCATGTCCGTATTCTATGCAGGTATTTCATTTGTATACCTTTTGTTTGACTTCATGTTCATCAGTTGATTCAAAAACAAGCTAATGATTCATTTTTCTACTGTAATGTTATTATTATTTTGATAACTCGTCAAGTATTGGTATGGTCATCTTTTCTTTCTTGTATTCTTTTCCCCTCTCCTAACTTGATGTACCATTTGTCGTTTTCTTTAATAAACTTTTTGCCAATAAAAAAATAAAATTAATCACAATTTTTGAAGTTAATTAAACGTATTTAAATTGCTTACAATGTTGTTAGGCAAGAAGTTCTTCTTTGAGATTTAATTGGTAGGACTCCCTCCGTCCAGATTTGTTTGTTCATTTTAGGGATTTCAACTTTTTTTCCACTACCTTTTGAGTTTGTTCATTTTCCCATACTTTATCCTTTGACTTTTGAAAATGGACAAATATTTTGGGGCTTGAAAAAGTATGTTTGTGGACAAACAAATCCGGACGGAGGGATTATTATGTTTCGATACCCGTTGGTTATTTTCTCGGCTGATGTGCTGAAACAACAATATGCAGCAATAACATGGGAACCAAAGAAATGAAACGGTTCATTCGCGAGAGGGTAGGTGTAGTACCTATAGTAGAGAAATTGAGAGAAAATAGACTACGGTGATTTGAGTATGTTTACGTAGGCCTATAGTTGTAGACTTGTAGTAGTTAAGAGAACTGATATGATAGTTTTGGGAAGTAATGCTACTGGAAGGAGAAGACCCAAGCTGACATTGGATGTTGTAGTACAATACACAAGTCCATTGGGTCTAAGTGAACAAGTTGTTAACAAGTTGTTTTTGGCATAAATCAATTAAAAAAATTCATGTAGCTGATCACAATACACTTTTAATACCTCAGATGCATTCACTACACCCTCAGTCACTGCAGAACCCCCGCTCCCATCCGAAAATCTCTCTCGTTCTCGATGACATTATTGACCCATCTACCATGCATGGATCCAAAACTATTTTTTGTTGTCTATCCAGAACTATTTACATATGCCATTTTAACTTGGATTTTTTTTGGGGAGTGATTTCCACACCCCCTTTTTTGTCTTCTAGTGAAATTTTTATGTGTAAAAATGTCACTAAAAGACAAAAAGGGGGTGTGGATAACAATTTGGGGGGTGTGAATATCAATTACTTTTTTGGGGGGGTTACATGTTTTATCCTTCATTGAACTTTTAGCTAACGGTTTTATTATTTTCCGAGTTAATATGCGTAGGTAATTAATTAGTTATGTGGCACAGCTGCGAACCGCCTTTTGAATCTTTAGGACATTTTCATATTATTATTATGTTTAAGTCGAAGAATTTAACTACTTATGTTTACCAACATTAAATTTTATATATGGACTTTGTGGGTGTGGCTGATTGTGCCGTTTCCTTGCTATGGAGGTTCGTTAAGGATTCGGGGGCGCTGCTGCGTGGCACCGTGCCATGCGGCCAAAACGACGCCGTTTCGAGGCTTAAAAGCGCAGAATTTTTTTGGGGGTCGGTTGTTGAGAAAACTCAAATCGATTTTCCATTTTTGGGGAAGAATGATTTCCCGCTCTGTTGATCGATGGAATTTGGGGATTTGGGGTTTTGAAGGTTAGAAGGCAAAACGACGTCATTTTGCCAAAAAAAAATTCTGCGCTTTTAAGCCTCGAAACGGCGTCGTTTTGGCCGCATGGCACGGAGCCACGCAGTTGCTGCGCAGCAGCGCCCCCGAATCCGGTTGGTTAAAATGTTGCACACTGGATGATTTCAACCGATCGAGTACCAGTTTAGTGTGTAGTTTGATCGCTAAATTCTTTTGAGGCTTTGTGTTTGCGACGAAGTGAAGGTAAAAATAATACACTATTGAGAAACTGGGGGTTTGGTTCCTCATCATTTCAATCCCAACTTTGGTACTGGCCGGGGAGAAGCTGTGACGGGTGTACATGGTCCGGTTTGGACCAGATTTGTAGAAATTTATAAACCGAACTATATCTAACGGTTCCAAAGAATTGAGAACCATAACCAGACCGTTACAAATATGAAACCAAACCACACAAAACCATTAGATCGGTCTGGTTTGGTTCGGTTCCGGTTCTAAACCATGTTAGTAAGGGCGGAGCCAACCTTGGGCTAAGGTGGGCTCGAGCCCAGGTGGAACAAAAATAAATAAATAAAAATCTTGAGTAAATTTTTAGCCCAACACAATTTAGCCCACCCCATAAATTTATTTTAGCCCAATTCATTCCAATCTTGGTTGGAACTTAGCCCAATCCGGGGACTGATCTGTAACTAATTAAAAAGAAAAAAAGATCTGTAGTTAATCTCAAAAACAAAAGGGGTGGGGGACCGTGCCCGAATTCTATCCTTGGACTATCAACTCTCTGTAAATACAAAACGAAAACTTCATCAAAAATTACTCGGATCAAGCCATTTCCGAACATTTTTTTTAATGATTCCTTGCTTGGACTCTTAAAAACACGTTTTGAACACATTAAACATTTCGGAACGTCAAAATTTGAGCGAAAAAGTTGAGTATCTCACTTTAGTAAAGTGCGGAATTACTCATAGGAAGGGGCCTAATATGTAGTGTGGGTGTTGAGACAGCCCAGGGTAGATTCATGTCCCAGCTCCACCCTTGCATGTTAGCATTCAATAATAGCCAAACAAAATTGTCCACAAAATTGTTTACAAATTTTTCTAAAACAACTAACGTACTTAATAGGTTTTCTGGGGAGTGGGAGAATTTTGGGAATGGAAGAGTTCATGAGAAGAGTTTGGTGGGAGTTGGATATTGGGATGTGTATATCATTATTGATATAGATGGCAAATGGCAAACGCAATGTTAAAATTTAAAATTGATAAAATTATCAAGTGTGTGGGTATATATGAGTGTATATATTAAAATAATATTATATATACAGACTGGCTCGGTTCAAACCACAGTTTCTAATTATGAAACCGGAGACCGAACCAAAATATCCAATTCTCATTTTTTTAGAACCAGAACCAATCCATTAAACCAGAAAACCAATCCAAATAGCCTGGTTAGGTCTAATCGGTTCGGATTTACGCTTTTTTCGGTTTTCTTGTACACCCCACCCGTGAGGGTTAAGTTAGTAGCAGATTAGTTGAAGTTTGTTTTGGTTTAAGTCTTTATCTTTTCTTCCAAGAAAAAACGATTGCTAAAAGTAAAAAATACCGAAAGTCAATAAATAAAAAGTTTAGGAGAATGAAGAGAGGGCGAATGAGGGAGCGACCGGTGTAGCCATCACTTGTGGGTGGCGACTCCAAGATTTTAAGTGAGTGGGGTCATTTATAAATTAACAAGAATACTTATGGTGATGTAGAAAATAACATAAAAAAATTTCCATCGATAACTCGGATGTCTAAGCCTGTTTGAGTGCACCTTGACCAATTAGGAGAGATCAATCCAATCATCCACTAGCGGGATCTCAATCAATCCGGGGTAATGTCCGGTATGTAGTTGATAACACCTATGACCAGAAAAAAATTTGTTCACTCTCACCAAAAGAGGGTGAAAAAAACCCTCACCTTGATTGGTTGAAATAGTATGGGGTCTACTAAATATGGTATGGATCCTACCACAAAGTGATGTCATACTTACCAAAAAGTGTATTGATTTCGTAGACCCCGCACAATTTCAACCAATCAGAGTGAGGGTTATATTCACCCTCTTTTGGTGGGAACGCGGGGGGACGCTGTGCGCGCAGCTGCTGTGCAGCGTGCTGCGCGGCAAAACGGCGTCGTTTTGACGTTTTTGTGGTTCCCCCCAACTACTCTGCAAGGGCTCTGTTTGGGTTACTCGATCACTGGTTCTGTCCTAACCCGAGAGTGTACAGTTATAACGTTAGACATCTCACAACAGTCTCTTGCATTCCCCTTGCTGTGTTTGATGCGAAAATCTATAACTCTTTTTACTTGAATGTACTCGTATAATTTCAGAGCCTCAATTCCGGGTTGGCATTATGGCGTCCAGGAGCACTTCCGCCGGCCTTGATTGCATTTGAGAGTCATGTGCATCCCATTGATCCTTCATGGCATTTGAGTGTATAACTCTTTTTACTTGAATGTACTCTTGTCAGCAACAAATTCGTTTTGGGATCCATTTACATGAACCCCATTCTGTTGGAAAATACCTCATTTCGCTGTTTCGGCAGGATGAGAAAAATGGAGAAATAAAAGTGCCAAACAGAGCCTTTGCAGAGCAGTCGAGGGGAGCCAAAAAAACATCAAAACGACGTCGTTTTGCCGCGCAGCACGCTGCACAGCAGCTGCGCGCACAGCGTCCCCCCCGCTTCCCTTTTGGTGAGGGTGAACAAATTTTTTCACTCTCTGACCTATTAGAGGTTTCAAATCTGAAATCTTGAAATAACCAGTTCAGTCAGTCTTTTACCACAAGAAAATCACAAATTTTACAATCAATATTTTCACGATACGAAATTATGTTTTGTTACTATTGTACTCATTAAGAGAGCTTTGAATGCAGATTTGTGTGCTCAGAATTATACCAAACGTATTCGGTGTAGCATCACACAATATGAAGATTTGTGTGCACAAATTTATACCCAAAACGCATTCGGTGTAGCATCACACAAAATTGTTGTCATCATTAATTTATAAATATCTCAAAAATGTTAATACAGTAATAGTAAAATTTATTTTGCACGTCGGGTTGCCCAACCCACGGCATACCTACTGCCATTGCCCACCATGTGATTAATACATCACATGAAAAACCACCCCGAAAACCTTCCAAAAACGAAATTTACAGGTGTGATTCACCCGGTGTAATGTAATTATACCGGGTGAATCATGCACACCCGATTTTCTTTTCGGGGAGATTTTTAGGATGACTTTTCCTGTCACTTAACCCTTCCGATGTTTTTACTGCCCGCTCTAAACCTTCCCATGCATGCCAAAAGGCCCATCCTCCACCCCTTTTATCAGGGCCTAAAAGTCTGGAAATTGAAATCATAAACCCTAGAACTCGCCTTTCTCATCTTCGACCCTTCGAGCATATTTACATAGTATTATCCATTCAACACAGAGACAGCTTACAGGAAACTGCGATTGATTGAAGATGCAACATGACGATGTCATATGGCAAGTTATCAGACCACAACCATTGTTCTTCTTGATCTTGAATGTTTGATTCGTTTTTTCTTGTTGATTTCTTTGTGTTAGATTAACCCTTATAACGTGACTGGGATTTTTGTAATCGGAGTTCCTGCCCTCTTGCTAACAGTCGTTATGATGCTACTATTCGCCACCACGATGGTTACTATTTTCTCGTCTCTCCTTCCTATTGGCTTTGTTTGGATAGATGTGGCTTGGTTTAGAAGATATGTTATTTACGGGAATCCTTATAGAACAACTATCATGGCAGCCTGCACATGAAGTATTAAATATCAATCCTAATATCCTATCAATTAGCTACGTCGAGATTCGAGTCCATCGTACTCAAATTTGAAACTCTAATTCTCCATTTGGAATAGAAGTGATTTTTATTTTTATTACCAAGTCAAATTGTAATTTGTTTTCTCACAACCAAGCAAACATTTATTCCTCATAACACGTACATGCGTATCTTAATATGTGAATCACTCTTATCCACAAAAGGAAGGAAAAAGTTGGTTTTAATAATTTTCTTCGGTGTTTATAGATAAAAATTATGGAAAAGAAGTTGAATTCCTGTTTGGGGATTGTGCCTGTTTCATACCTGAATTTGGCTGCACCATCTGAATGCAGGGTCAGAACTAAATGTTATATCCCCAAGACCATTAGTTTAACAAAATTATTTTTCACCCTTTCAATATTCCTCGCGTGTGTGTATATATGTTATATTGTTTGGTTTCTTTTTTCTTTTTTGCAATCTGTCTTGGTCTACTTTATTGGATTATTTCAAACAAAAATCCGCAAGCTATTGTCCATATTTTCATCAAGATCGACTTGCATATAATTGGCGTTCACGCATTGTTTCCAACCAATGTATGTTTGTTCTTAATTGATGTTCAGTTTGTTGTATTTTATCTGTCAAAAAATGTTAACACGCCATTAGAAAAAATCAAACAATAATCGGCAAGCTATTGTCCATATTTTCATCAAGATCGACTTGCATACAATTGGTGTTCTGTCTATTTCTGGAATGAATCATTTAGACATGCCATGGATCTGCATTTCTGTGCATAGTTGAATGTGCGTTTGACGGTCATGGAATTTTTCCCTGAGTTTCTGCAGGAGTCTTCTACTTATATATGAAAACAATAGAAAGGGCTCATATGCCAAACAAATTGTGGGAAAGAGTTAAGCTTCCAAGAAACTACGAGAAAGCTCTTGAAATCATTGACAAGCATCTGGTATTAGAGATCTAGCTTGTTCTAGCATCCTGGCTGGAGTAATTATTCATATTATCCTTTTCTTAGTACCCTCTTGATGGATATTGACAGATGTATTGGCCTAAGCATCTTGTACACAAATGACAAAACAAAACAAAGTTTGACCAAAATGACTTAGATGCAGATACGTAAGAGGAAACTTACTCTGAAAACCAGGTTCACATTTCTCTTTCTCCATTGTTTCGTTACTAACATATGCATGGTAGGTTGACATGCTTACTGCATTTTTTTCCGTTATACATACACTGAAAAAAAGTTCTACGACAAGCTAGATGATGCTCTGCTGCATGTTTGTATTCATTATTTACTTTTACGGATGAATACATTGTTCAATTATCATGTGAGGGTAGTGACATACGCTGAGAAAAATGTATATGCCTGACTGGTTCTAACTTCTAATTACCCTTCAATTTTGCTTGATGCACTCTTTATGAATCTAAATCATTTGCATTTAGGTGGCATCATTTCTGGGTTGGAGTTGGATATGGAGTAAAACTTAGTGTCTCATTTCTTTTCTTATATTTGAGTCCTTGTTTTTGCATGGAAAATGGCTGGTTTCATAGCGATATATGGCTTATGTATAATCCTAGTGACCCTAACTTCAACGAGTATTTTACATATTCATTGTTCTCATAGTAGTATAGGGCCTGTTGTCCGCTAACTCGACATGTTTATAATATGCTTTTAGCCTTCTACATTTCGTTAGGTTTGAGTAGCCTTTTACCAACAGTTTTTTTATTGGGACTTTGATCTTCCACTTTGGAAGTTCTTTCGTGAGTAATGTTTTCGAAGTTGCAGTTTCAATCTGGAATATGCATGAGAAATGGAGAACTTTGCAGTGTGTTTTGGGGTACTGTATGAGCTTGAATAGTTTGTGGCAACGTGCCATTAACATTGTATACTATCGAGTAAGTTCATACTCCGTACTAAAGGGCGTACCCAGTGCACAAAGCTCCCGCATATGCGGGGTCTGGGGAAGGGTTGATGTACGCAGCCTTACCCCTGCAAGCAGAGAGGCTGTTTCCGAGACTCGAACCTGCGACCTTCAGGCCACAATGGGGCAGCTTTACCGCTGCGCCAGGTCCGCCCTTCAAGTTCATACTCCGTACTGTATAATCTATATGTAATGTTGATGTATGCCTACATTAGGCTATGAGTACATTTCTTTATGTTGCGTATACTGATGATTGCGCTTAGTAAATTGAAATATATACAGCCAAGGACCAGGTTCTTTTCCATCAATGGTATGTTTCATGTTTCATTGTTTTTGTTGTCTCCAGGGAAAAGATAATGACAACCCCTAGGAAAGAGAGAAAGAGAGAGGCTAGGAGAGTGGGGCAGCCTGAAAGAGCAGCAGTCCTGAATGTTGAACCCTTTTGTCTTGTGGTATTGATGCAAGTTACGTATATCAAAAATAAAATAGGTGTTGCTAAAGTTGTTTACAATTCTGCAGAGTATTGACAAAGAATTGCTTGAGCGGCTTAAGAAAGGAGTTTATGGTGACATATACAATTATCCTCCTGTAGAGGAATACCCTGAAGTTCTTGATAGTGAAGATGAAATGGAGGAGGTATTGCTTTGTGACTCTCTGTTATGAACTTGATGGAAGATAAATTCGCAGTCATCAGAAAAAGATTTGCTATTTGATATGGGAGTAAAAAATGCAGGAGATGGAATATGTTGAAGGCCATGAAGAACATGAAGAGGAAGATGATATAGAAGAATTTGGTGGTCTTGCAATTCAAAAGTCTCACATAGACGTCGATGATGGTAAAACTTTTTTAACTTTAAAATTGTGCAGCTTCATGGAATTTTGGATTGCTGCTATTGTCAGATTTCTGTATATATGGCTTGATTTGTATTCCATCATAAGCTAATTCCGTTAATCTTTCTGGTTAATAGTTGCTTACCTGCGTATTGCCTGTCTGAAATTGTAGTGATGTAATTGGGGATTTAGGGACAAATAATGGATGTTGAATGTGAGGAAAAATAACGGATGTCGAATGTGAGGAAGTTCTCAAACATGTTTGTTTTGGAAAGCACCTTAATGTACCGGAAAATTGTATTTTAACATCATTCCGGTTTTTGTAGGAGTGGATGACGAGGATGAAGAGGCAGTGGCAGTTTATCGGAAAAGAGTGAAAATACATTCAAAGCATGAGAAAGATGAATCTAATGCCAAGTTGAAGAAGAAGAAAGCAAGAGTACTTGTCGAGGTAAGTATTTTAAAACATTTTAGTCATTTTCTTCGAATGGTTAAGTCTCCCACTCCAATTTGTTCGGGTTATTTGTACATTTACCCAGGATAAAAACAGCTTATGACCGATGTTTGATAAAGAGGATGAAAAGATGAAACACTTTAGATTGTCATTTTAAGATCAAATTGTTTTCCTTAGCTAAATGCTATTCATATGATTATGCCCTAATTCTAGTGAAGTGGAAACTTCCCTTATGATGATGAGATATTGCATATGTGTAGGATTGTTTACCAGTCTGTGATTTAAGAATGCCTACACTAACTTTTCTACAAATAATATATTTGTTAGGTTGAGCATGAAAATACGGATGAAAGACAGGTGGCAGTCCAATGAGACCTTGGGCTGATTTCCTTCATATTTATTTGATCTGTAAATCAGATGATAGCAATTAACTTCAGTTTTATGGACTTGACTTCTCTCGCGAGATGTGGCATTTTGGTTTTTGTAGTTGAAATGTTGGTTCATTTGACAAGCTTTTAGTCCTAGTTTTTTTTCTCGCCTTTTTATTTGTTTATTTCCCTCCTTGTTACAATGGATTTAGAAATTTAGTTGCATGAACAACGAATCCTACTAGCTATGGAGTTTTTTCTGGTACTTTATGATTGTGTTTTTATCTCCATCTTCCTTGCTTTATTCACTGGCTTGTTCCGTTTATTCTAATTGCCCTCCGTCGAGTTGGTTTCAACTGTATTGGCTACGTGCGTATTTATGCAAGTATTGCATTTGTATTCCATCTGTTTGACTTCATGTAGATCCAAAAATACGTTAATGATTCACGTAATAGTGTAATATTGTTATTATTTTTCCGTCCATTACCCGAATTTGATTTAATTTGACTGAAGCCGAGACAACACATCATATAAATTACACAAGAGTTTATGAGATTTCAAACTTGGCAAGCTGAGCTAAAACTTGAAAGTCTATTTTCAGTTCTTTAATCGGCCATATCATGCAAATTGATTTATTTAGTTTTTTAGACTGAATTTGGATTCTCTGTCATTTCTGCCACTCTCTCTCTCTGGGCAAGACTAGGTACTCATTCCTTAATCCCGATCCTCTCCAGGTAACCACACAAATATAAAATTCAAAAAGTCTAAATGTATATTTTCTATGTTACTGTTACTGTTTTTTGGTCATTGAAATATACTTAAATCACTGGTAGATATTTCAAGTGTTTATTGATTAACATGCTTGTCATATTTTTGGTTTTAGTTTGGGTGTTTACGACGCAATTGCTACTAAAAATGTTGCACAACTGAAACTGTGGAAGCAGTTGGATGCTTAATTGAGGGAGGGAGAGAGAGAGAGAGAGAGAGAGAGAGAAAGCATAGAGATCGAATTAGAGAAGAACAAGAAGCATATGAAAACCTCAATGGAAATCAATATCACCTCTGAGACCAAGATGCCGTCACTGGCATAGTAAGGATAATAAGAGTTCCCTCGGATGGGCATTCGGGCCATTGTACCCAAGGAAAATGTGTTTCAGATTCAATTGTGTAGTGCGAAACGGTACCTAATCAAACACACACAAACCACACACACATAAACACAGAGTATTTACGTGGTTCCCCAAATTCGGGTACGTCCACGGGGGGCAGCGGATTCAATTATGTAGGAGGATTACAACAATCACTCAACTCACATACAACCTCACCAAACACTCGTGTATCACTCTGTTTCTTGTTCTTTCGCTAGCTATCAATACTCAGCCCAAAGGGCTTCTTAAATACACAGAGGGAGGAGGAGTCGACCGGCAGTTGGAGGTGAAATAGCACTGCAATATCAGTGCTCCATTTGCTCTCAGTGGGTGAGTAGGATGTACACTGATGTCTCCCACTGATGCACTGAGGTCTCCCACTCTGAAAGTGGATGGATGGAGCCAAACACATCTCCATTATCAACAATCTCCACCTTGGCGACAATCCTCGAATCAACGCTGCCGCGATGCGCCCTTAGGCGCTACCTGTCCGAGAGATATTGATCAAGTCCAAACAGTGCTTGAACTTGATCCCACTGACCACCTTCGTCAACATATCTGCAGGGTTATCTGCAGTTGGAATCTTCTGAAGCAGAACATCCCCTTCTTCTACAATTTCCCTGATGAAATGGAACCGGACATCGATATGCTTGGTGCGCGAATGATGGACCTGGTTCTTTGCCAAACAGATGGCACTTTGACTATCACAAAAAACCTCCACGTTTTCTTGATCGATTCCCAAATCCTCTATCAAACCATGAACCCACATAGCCTCCTTGAAAGCCTCTGTTACTGCCATATACTCCGCCTCTGTAGTAGACAAAGCCACCGTTGACTGTAACGTTGACCTCCAACTGATCAGTCCTCCAGCAAGTGTAAACACATAGCCTGTTGTCGACCGTCGCTTATCTAGGTCACCAGCATAATCAGAATCCACATATCCAACCAAATGCTGACTACTTGTCTTGTTTCTCTCGAACTTCAAACCAACATCCACAGTACCGTGCAAGTACCGTAGAATCCATCTCACAGCCTGCCAATGCTCCTTTCCAGGATTGTGCATGTATCGACTGACCATGCTAACCGCGTGTGAAATGTCTGGCCGTGTACAGACCATAGCATACATCAAAGCTCCCACTGCGTTGGCATAGGGAATTTGAGCCATTTGCTTCCGTCCGTTCTCAGTCTGCGGCGACAACAATGCACTGAGCTTGAAATGAGCTGCCAAAGGTGTACTGACAGCCTTCGCTTTCCCGTCAATACCAAACCTCTGCAACACCCTCTTCAGATACTGCGTCTGAGTTAAACAAACTGTGCCTTTAATTCTGTCCCGCTGAATTTCCATGCCGAGAATCTTCTTAGCCTCCCCGAGATCCTTCATGTCAAACTCCTTGCTGAGCTGAGCTTTTAGTCTGTCAATCTCCACCTTGCTCTTACATGCAATCAGCATGTCATCGACATATAAGAGCAAATAGACAAATGATCCATCTCGGAGTTTGCGGAAGTAAACACAATGATCGAACTGACTTCTTGTGTACTCCTGATCCATCATAAACCGATCAAATCGCTTATACCACTGTCTCGGCGACTGTTTCAATCCGTATAGCGATTTCTGCAGTTTACAAGCCCAATTCTCCTTTCCTGCAACTTTGTACCCATCTGGTTGAGCCATATAGATCTCCTCATCCAGATCTCCGTGTAGAAAAGCGGTCTTGACATCGAGTTGGGCTAACTCGAGGTCAAACTGAGCTACCAATGCAAGCAAGATCCTGATCGATGAATGTTTGACGACAGGGGAGAACACCTCATTGTAGTCGATCCCCTCCGTCTGAGCGTAACCCTTGGCTACCAATCTTGCTTTGAACCTGACTTTCTCAGATCCTGTACCCTCCTTCTTGGCATAGACCCATTTGTAGCCGATTGCTTTCTTGCCTTTAGGAAGTTGCACCAACTCCCAAGTCTGATTCTTGGAGAGTGAACCCATCTCCTCATCCATCGCCTTCTTCCACTTGTCACTGTCTGTACCCTGCACTGACTCCTTGTAGGTGCACGGAATATCATCGTCTGTAACTGGAAGAGCATACGCCACCACATTGGCATATCGAGCGGGTTTCCGGATGTCCCGCCTCGGTCTGTTAACTGCAATGGACTCTGGCTGCTGTAATGCTTCCTGAATTGGAGCCTCTTCTTCGAGAATATCCTGCTCAACAGAATGATCCATAGGACTCTCAACTGGCTGATCAGGCCGTACTGGAACAAGAGACGACTCTACTCTCGCTTGTTCTGAATGCTCCACCTGCTGTTGAACATTCGGCTCCACATTCTCCTTGGAAGGAACCTGCTTTAGCATAGCAGATTCATCGAAGGTAACATCCCTGCTTATAACAATTTTCTTTGACTCGGGACACCAAAGCTTGTATCCCTTTACGCCTGGATTAAAGCCCAAGAAAATCGCTTTCTTGGCTCTCGGATCCAACTTTGATTCAGTTACATGGTAATAAGCAGGACATCCAAAAACATGTAACGAATCGTAGTCTGCAACAGGTTTCCCAGACCATACCTCCAACGGAGTCTTCCCTCCAATTGCTGCTGACGGTAAACGGTTGACAAGATGTGAGGCATATTCGATTGCCTCTCCCCAGAACGCCTTGCTCAACCCGGCATTTGACAACATGCACCGGGTTTTCTCCACCAAAGTGCGATTCATGCGTTCGGCTACTCCATTTTGCTGCGGCGTCCCCGCAACTGTGAAGTGTCTGACTATCCCCTCCTCCTGACAGACTTGGAGAAAAGGATCTGACTTGTACTCCCCACCGTTATCAGACCTCAGCGTCTTGATCTTTCTGCCTGTTTGTGTCTCCATCATCTTCTTCCAAACAAGGAAGATTGGAAGAACTTGATACTTATGATTCATGAGATATACCCAGACTCGCCTGGAATAATCGTCAATGAACGTCACGAACCATCGTTTGCCTCCCAAAGTCGTATTTTTGGTTGGACCCCAAACATCTGAATGAACATAGTCTAGAATCCCCTCGGTGCGGTGAACTCCAGTGCCAAACTTGACTCGAGTCTGTTTGCCCAATACACAATGCTCACAGAAGCCAATTTTCCCTGTCTTGGCTCCTTTCAACAAGCCTTGCCTCACCAAACCCTGTAAGGCCTTCTCGCCAGCATGCCCTAAGCGCATGTGCCAGAGCTTGGATGCATCGTCTTCGTCTGAGCATATAGAAACGGACGCTCTCCCTGTGACTGCACAACCGTCTAGGAAATACACGTTCCCCCTTCGGCTGCCTTTTAGTACCACTAGCGCCCCTCGAACCACCTTCAACACTCCACCCACCATCGTAATCTTGTAGCCCTTTGCATCAAAGGCTCCAAGTGAAATGAGATTCTTCTTCATGTCCGGAATATACCGAACATCTGTGAGCACCCTGATCGTCCCATCATGCAACTTCAAACGGATTGAACCTATCCCTTGTACTCTGCAGGTTGTCTCGTCACCTAACAGAACAACTCCTCCATCGAGATCTTGAAAACTCGAGAACCATTCCCTGTTGGGACATATGTGGTAGGTACTTCCCGAATCTAGTATCCACTCGTCTGAATGGCCTGGCGATGATGAAACACATAGTGCTGACTCTAGATCATCCTTTGCAACATTTGCAACTGGTTGCTTGTTCGGACAGTCATTCTTCCAGTGTCCCTTCTGATGGCAAAGGGCACACTCGTCTTTCGCCAATCTCCTCCGTTCTTTGGATTTGGCACCTCTGGATTTTGACCGAGACCTCCCTCGGCCTCCTCCACCAGACTTCTTGCCCTCGGCAGACTTCCTGGTCTCAGTCCTGCCTCTGGTGGTCAATGCTGATGCTGACGGGTCTTGGTGAATCATCTTGTCCTTCCTCCGTACCTCGTTATTCATCAAAGCATTGGAAACGTCATCATACTTAATTTCATTTTTACCATACAATAAAGTAGTAGTTAAATGATCATATGATTCGGGCAAGGAATTTAACAACAGTAAAGCTTTATCCTCATCCTCAATGGAAACATCAAGATTTTGTAAATCAGACAAAATCTTATTGAAATTGTTTAAATGTTGTTGCATAGTTATACCTTGTGAGTACTGGAACCGGTAGAGCTTCTTCTTTAGATATAGCCGATTCTCAACACTCTTTGTCATAAACTTCTTCTCCAATTTCTCCCATAGCTCTTTAGCTAGTGTTTCCTTCATCACAAAGTACTTCTGATCCTTTGTGAGACATAACCGGATGGTGCCACATGCTTGGCGATTGAGCTTTAACCAATCTTTATCGGAAATATCATTGGGCCGCTTCTCCAACGTCATATCCAACTCCTGCTGATATAAAATATCCAAAACTTCGCATTGCCACATGCCGAAGTTATTTGTTCCGTCGAATTTCTCCACCTCGAACTTAGCATTGGAAACCGTATTCCTTTGCCCATAATTGTTCGTAGTGGACGAGGACTCCGCGACACCCTGAGGAGTTGATTCGGGAGTGCCTGTGGGAATTTCTTCTTCTCCGTTGGCCATCACAAGACCTTACACTCCACCCAAGTTGATTCCCGATGCCTGAAAACGTCCAAAACACGCTTTTCACACCAAAAAATCAACTGTTCTTCAACTTCGGGTTCGAATCACGGAAAACAGAGCACGGGGTTGGATCCGGAATGTCGAGTTTGTGCGGGAAACGGACTGAACCGGCCGTGAACCGGTCGGAAACGGACTGAACCGGCTAGAAAATAGCTTCTTCCTTGTTGAACCGGACCGGACCGGGTTGGACCGGGTCGGGTCGGGTCTGGGCCGGGCCGGGTCTGGGTCGGGCCGGATCTGGGCCGGGTCGGGTCTGGGTCTAGGGCCGGGTCTGGGTCGGGCCGGGTCTGGGCCTTTGACTGTTGACCGCGTGACTTTGACCCTTTGACCGAAACTGCTGACTGTTGACCAGAGCCTTTGACGCGTGAACAGTAACCGCCGCTTGACTCCACGCGTCTTCTTCCTCTGCACTGTGCGTGCACTACACTGTGCAATGGATCTCACGCGTTGTACACGCGCCGACTTCTGGGGGCGCGTGAGAGAGCTACGGACCTCCGATTGAGGTGATTCCAGCGGCGTTGGCTTCGTCTTTTCGAGGGCTACTCGATTCTGGTGTCGAAAAATTTTTTCGAGCACTTTTGCGGTACTGCAAATTTCGAACAGAACACGGGAAAAAACAGAGGAACTGGGTTTGTGATTTCGGGCACCCACTACACAGCTCTGATACCACTTGTAGTGCGAAACGGTACCTAATCAAACACACACAAACCACACACACATAAACACAGAGTATTTACGTGGTTCCCCAAATTCGGGTACGTCCACGGGGGGCAGCGGATTCAATTATGTAGGAGGATTACAACAATCACTCAACTCACATACAACCTCACCAAACACTCGTGTATCACTCTGTTTCTTGTTCTTTCGCTAGCTATCAATACTCAGCCCAAAGGGCTTCTTAAATACACAGAGGGAGGAGGAGTCGACCGGCAGTTGGAGGTGAAATAGCACTGCAATATCAGTGCTCCATTTGCTCTCAGTGGGTGAGTAGGATGTACACTGATGTCTCCCACTGATGCACTGAGGTCTCCCACTCTGAAAGTGGATGGATGGAGCCAAACACATCTCCATTATCAACAAATTGTTCCTCATTTGGCCAGATAGTTTTCAAGAGAAGAAAGAAAATAGACAAGCAAGTCTTCAATCATCTTTTTTTTTTTAACTGAAAGACAGTCTTCAATCATCCTTGGAATTGTTCTTCCTCCGCTTATTTTGCACCATTCAATGGCAGTTTCCCAACAAAGTTTGAATTGAGACTTCCTAAGTAGAGATGATCCTCGAACGCCAGGGCTGAAGTTACAAACGACATCACGGACCCATCAGGATCATCGAAACTCCTAATTATCATGCCGTCAGTAGCAACATTGACAACCGGTGCTTTCGTATGCATGCCTTTCACTTGCTCTAATAATCTGGGAAATGTTGCAACCAAATGCTCCAATGCCTTGGAAG
The DNA here is from genome assembly GCA_020921065.1 of Vaccinium darrowii. Classification (NCBI taxonomy): domain Eukaryota; kingdom Viridiplantae; phylum Streptophyta; class Magnoliopsida; order Ericales; family Ericaceae; genus Vaccinium; species Vaccinium darrowii. Next base: position 43,531,345 of record CM037158.1, on the reverse strand, counting down.
TCTGAACATACTCCAACCCGCCGGAGGTTAACTGTGATTGACAACCCTCAAGTTAGGTCAAAATACAGTAAATTTGCCAAGAGATGTTGCTAGATTGTCGAGTCTGTGACGAAAAATTCGGAAGCAATTAACTATCATCCGTCTAACTAGTTGTGTTTAATACCTGAAGCAGTGCAATCCAAAAATCTATGTTTTCCCTTTGCCTTCCCCACTCAACCAATACTTTAGGCACCTAAACCTTGCCAACAAATAGAAATGACGAGACATTAGAAATTACTACCACAGTCCTCATATTCGACTTCTAATCGGATCCATAATTAATGTACTTTCATGAAAAACTTTATATCTTTCTTTCACCAATCAAAAAATGGAAACAAGTATATACATGAAGACTGAGAAAAGACCATAAAAACATACTCCTAACAAATTATAAAAATTTAGACAATCTCTTGTGATATCCAAAATAGTGAAATTGAACAAGGATGGAGTAATAAGTTAGCATACCAACACTTCAAAAATGAAGGAAGCGTTATTTTACTACAATTAACTATAGCCCACACATCATCCAGCTTTTTTCCCCCTCTTTTAAAGGTTTTTGACTTTTGTAACAAAGTTCACTTACTTCCAAGTTTCGCATACGACCAGATAATCTTGGTCCGCAGAAAGTGGGACACCATTTGCAAAACAAAGGCCATTGAGCACTATCGACGTCTCGTTAAATGAGGGATCATACTTGAGAAGCTGCCCGTGAGGCTTTGCCTCAAGCACATCAAAGTACCAGTCGTGAAGTCCAAATTTGGTACTTGCAACACTGAAGTATAAGCTACCATCTGGTGCTTCAATCACATCATCCGCAAACCTAATTAAAATGTCAGAACAAGGGCTAATATTATTCTGTTCAAGGATCAATCCCAAACATCTGAAAGTAGTTTGAGATCTCTTTGTTGCGTAAAAATAGATATTCTAACAAGAAAACATTAACCCTGCAATTCCTAATACGTTTCAAGCGAATTGATATTTGATACAGGCGACCTTGCAAGTAACAAAACCAGGAAAAATCCTCAAACCAATGAGTCCTTGATTACAACAGTCATGAATCAGTTACATATACTACCAAACTGTAGCAAATCATCTTTAGAAATTGGTCCCAAGACTTCCAACAAAAAAAGATTCTCTTAGTTAACCAAGTGCTACAAGTGTTACAGCTTTCCGAGTGGAAAGCATTTACATTTCCATACCAACATGATATGAAATGGCCTGTTATTCTGTCTCGGGACAAAAGTAATGCTGCTAGATTTGCACATGCCATACTTCAGTGCAAACTCTACAAAAGCTAGATATGCATACATGTACGCATGCATACATATGCGAATTGTGCAACATTAATCGATGATAGGTACACAAATTCATGAAATGATTGCACTGTCATGATAACTTGAAATACTATCTTCCATCCCACTAGTTTGACAGCAAAAAATAGCCTTAAATGAACTATCAGGTGTGGGAAATGCCTGGAATGTGGAATGAATACTGAAAGGAAGGAAATTTGTCATCATGCCTAATTCTCATTCTTGTATGTGTTTGTTTGGTTGCCCTTTTTCCTTTTTCCTTTAGTGGATGTTACAAAACAGTAACAAACTAGGAAATTGGCAAATCCAGTGATACAAATTGTTACACAAAACTAGCATTTTGTGTTGTTTAATATCGAAATCTCTCTCAAGTGTCATCAGCTCAAGTGATCTATTGTTATTTTTTGAATCGTGTCTTTCGTTAGTTAACAATGGAATTGATCCTACGAGCAATAGTCGAGGTATGGGCCAACAGGACTGGAACCTTTCCGATCCATTTTTATGTTCTAGAGGGTCTGGTTAATGCAAGGTCTTCCTCAGGCCTATCTTTATAATTGGGACCATTCATTTTGATCAACACGAAATGTTTTGGACGAGTTCTAAAATATAGATAGAGACCTAAAAATTTCCATGGACTGAACTCTGGAGTCAGAGAATCTAATTTATTGAGTAAACGAAGTATGTGACTGATGAAAATGAAATGCACATATACATGAAACCGCTTTAAATTTATTTTCATTGGCAAGGTTGCAGAAAGTGGTTATTAGGAACATCTTCCAAGACATGCAGCTTTTGTACTAAAGGTAATATAGCAAGCATTGTGGATGCAATCTGTTCTTTTCTCCCTTGCATAATTTGTCTATGACACAAGATTATTAATAGGGGCTAATAATTGACATCTTATGCCTGGTTGAAGGTAGAAAGGAATCTAAATTTGATGGAAGTTAATCTAATGAAGAGAATTTGTTGAAGAAGGAGATCGTGAGGCAACAAGCATTGGATCAGATCACTACCATGTGGTTAGGTCGGTATGTCTCTTGTAGACAAGTTCCAGTTGTGTCTACAGGATCGTTCTCTTTGGATATGTCTTTGGGGATTGGTGATCTTCCAAAGGTATCTTTAGCAGTTGAAATCAAAATGGCTAATGATTTCCTGTGTTGTACATGTCTCACACAACAAATCTAACAATTTGTTGTCTGGCCACACGTTTTGAAAAAAGAATTGCCACTTAGGTTTGCGACGGATATTTCCATTCTATAGGCAATCTTGTGTCCAACATTTCTTTACCCCAGCATAGTTTGCATTAACACAAATGCTCTCTCTCGGTGTAGATGACACACAAAACTAATGTAATAAGTAATTTCATATGCTTTATGCTCATGGATTGTAATTGTCGTCTTCAATTAAACCATTTACCAGCTTTTCCTCTAGCTATATTGGAACAAGAAGTTCTGTAACATTTCTATATGTTTGTTTATTGTCTATATGGTGGCTTGGCAGAATGTAGAATTTTGTGCTTGTTCATCTTTTCGTTCTTTCTCAAGTGATGAAGCAGCTTGTGTGTAGAACCTTGTAATGCATAGCTATCTTTTGGTTGTGGAAACATCTTTGCTTTGGTTTATTTCTCTGTAATTGTTTGTCCACAAATTCACTTACTACAGTTTTAGTAGTGACAAACCATGGCATCTCAAACATGTTTGTGGCCATTTCTTGCATAGAATGGCCGTGTCTTCCACTGGTAATTCAATCTCCTTGCTGTCTTATTAGGTTGTTTGATTTGATTGGTGATTAGCAAGGCCTAACGTAAAGTAATCTGAGGTTCCAAAAACTAACCATATAATTGAGTGGAATGATGGATTTCAAAGAAATGGTTTCTCTTCCTTTTAGTTTCATTGCCCTGCATTCTCGTGGCATGCATCAATAGTTATCCACACGGTGTGTAGTATAAGTGTAACGCCCCGACTTTAATTAACAGATCAAACGATAAAAAGAATTATAAAAACGGGATTTTAACACGTAGCGGTCACTTACCGTTAGGATTTAGGAAGCATATATATTTGCAGCTTAAAACCTACCGAGAAGGGAACAAGAACTGAAATAGCAGAATTTTTTTTCTCTGTGTCAATTTTCTTAAAAAGTTTTAGATATCGTTTAAACCCTGTCAGGAGCATCGCAGAGCAAGAGTGAGGCACGAGTCACCATGAGGCGGAGAGACCTGGTACCCAAGTAAAGAATAATCCAAAATGGGTTATGTGGCATTCAATTATGAGGTGGATCACCATAGAATTTTCATTGCCATAGATATCCCTAGAATGGTACCGGAATATTCTGATATTCATTAAGTACATTAGATCACATTAGATTCATTAGGATAAGTTAGACAATTCTAGATGTCTTTAGCCGTAGGGTCCAAGCAAGGATTATCTGGAAATAGGCGAGGTGGCGTCCTAGTATTGGGTGACTTGGGGCCCAAGCGAAAGTTATCCGGAAACTAGGCGAGGTGGCGTTTTATTGATGGAAGAATCACCCTAACCATAATTAGGATTGGATATTCTCGGATTTTGTTTTGATTATATAAGAGATTATGTAAGATATTAAGAGATCACACTAGGCCCCTTTAGACATTAGGACTTGTAGTATAAATGGAGGACTTCACTCAACACCCAACACACACTGTACGAGAGAGAGAGAGAGAGAGAGAGAGAGAGATGAACAAGGGAGGAAACAAAACAGAGAAGAAAGAGATCAGTAGAGGTGAGTTCTCACACCCCTCTCCCTCCTAACTTCCATACACACACACACTTCCACTCATAAAAGTCGATTAGGAATTAATTAACCTAGAATTTCTTCTTTCCTCCTTTACTAATCCCACTACAAACTGGAAGAGAAATGATGGTCCACAATTGCCTTCAACAATTGACTCATGCCTAGTATATATTTACTGCAAATATGTAGGTTCAAACTTCACGTAGGTACCTTGCTAACAGAGAAAAATCTTCACCTAGGACTATGTCTTATGCCATATTGCAAATTTTGTTGATTAAGTAAATTAAAAAAAAAAAAAGAGGAGGATCGTCAACAGAGGATCTAAAGTACCGCATCAACTTGGAGTTTGGAAATAGGATCAGATGAACTAGGGATCAATTCGGTTCGTAAGTTCGCAAAATTTATCATACATAATTAGTTCCTCAAAGTCGTTAGGTTGATTTGGGGCTAACATGAATCAAGCTTCTCGCGCAGCTTGGTCCTTGATTGTCGGGTGCCTACTATTGTGCAATCGAAATTGGTTTTAAAACATCTTAATCTACATAACTGTAGTGAAAGAAAAAAAAAAGAGGGTAAAACCAGTGACAAACTACGCAAATATGTGGAAAAAAAAATCAGCAGAAGAAGAAGAAAAATGATATCGGAATCAAGGGGTGATCAAGACTTTGTTCTCCAATAGATTTTAGGTAGATTTTATGAAAATCTCATAAAATGGGCATTTTATGGAGAGGTGATAAAATAGAGTTGTTTTCCCAACTGATAAAATGTAGTAGTTTTCCTATAGATTTTAGGAGGATTTTATGAAAATCTCATAAAATGACTTTTACATTTTATGTGTTGAGATTGGAGTGTCATAAAATGTGAGATTTTGTGTACCTAAAATCTATTGGAGAACAAGGCCCGCTTGCGCACATAGAAGTTCTTTTTACTAATTCCCTGAAGTTCTTTTGATTGTTAAAACTCAAAATTAGAGTCGCCAATTAATTGAAACTTCTAGGAAAGGATTAATTGGTCCAGGTATAACGATAATGTTATGAATGACTTAAATATTATGAAATACTCCCTCTGTCCCCATTTATTTGCCCTTTTGGGAGTTCGTGCCACTTTTCAATTGATTATCTCTCGTAATTTACATTGTTTTACATATGATTTCGAAAACATTGTCTTGTAGAACTAATTGAGATCTACCAAATGAGATCCATATTGAATATAAAATTCATTACCGATTTAAAGTTATAGTTAGCTTTTTATCCAATTAGAATAGGATGAGGGACCAAAGTTTGGGGACGGAGTAGTGATTTTCCAAAAGCCAGAAGAACATAAGTTGTTGAGGATATTTTCTTCATCTTATAACTTTCATCAAGTCATAACAATAGCTTAGATTTTAGTAGCGAATGATAGAAACCAGCTAATATAATTACTTAACCACGAAATTGCCGTTTCGTATTTCTAATTGTTAATGTCCAATTTTAGGAGCGAGTACATTTCGCTAGATTTTGTGGTAGATTTTGGACGCAAAAGGTATGTTATGAATTATCCCTGTTACATGAGATTTTCTACAAAAATTTATGCTTCATATTAAACTATGGTTATTTATATATGAAATTCTTTTGAAGCAAATATACCATGGAATTATGATGTTTTGCTCAGTTTTTTTGAAAATAGTATTATCAATACATTCGGACGATGTCCCTGAATTTGGGGACGTTAAAGATACCAGTCGGAACAGTGTTATAAGGGCAGAATGGATATGGCACAACCAGGTGTCCAACTAAGTTGATCAATTCATGTTATGCGCATTGGGTGTCGCTCCCTCATAGCTGGCAGAAATCGTCGGATGGTATATCGTATATGTTTATGGTATGTTATGTTATATACAAGCTTGTTTACGAATTTTGGTTACAGTTGAAGCCATGAAAAACTGATCATGCCATGATTTTGGTTACAGCTTCATTGACGAAAAGTTTTCTTAAAAAAAATTCCATAGTAGACCATGTAACTTTGATAGTTCATAATCTTACACAAGTAGTGGCTTAATGTTGTTGAAATCTTTCCTTTTCAGGTAATCAAAGTTAGAGGAACAAGCCGAGGATTAGTACTATTAAGCTGAAGTTACGGCTATGTAATGAATGGGGGGAAATGTAACCAAGTTGCTGTTAGCTTAGTAAATAGAGGGACTCCAGTAATCTTATATATTATTGCAGGATGGATTTTCGTGAGGAGAGCTGTGGATGCGACACATGGCAGGAGCTAAAGCCAAAAATGGAATTTCTAAAATATACTTTACCTTAGAAGAAGACAATATTATTTTTTGCACGGATATAGAAATGAAAATTTTAAAATAGAATTCAACAATATACGCTTTAGAGAATAACACACTTTTTCACTCACCAAAAAAGAAATATTGACAAATTAAGATACATGGGGATTCATCGATCATATTTAAGATTAGAGAAGGTATATATTCATCTAGAAAATTATAGTCAATACTTTGATTAAAAAAGAAGAAGAAGAAAATTATAGTCAACACCAATTGATTTGGTAAGGTGAATATTTGGTAATTGATGAGCCTCTCTCTCCAACGACATTTTCCCTCTTCAAAAAAATAAAGGAATAGAAAATTACTGCCATTCACAAAATCATACCATAACTCTAAGATTATAAACAATGAACAATAAAAGGAAAAGTTAAAATACTAATCACTGCTATCCCAGCGATTTGATACTATAGTTTCTGTATTAATGGGTTGCAAAAGGAAAAGAAATAAATTAATTATGTTGCGAATGATAGTTTTGAATTTCTTTCCTTCACCATATTTTCTCCATCAAGGTTTCCAAACTATTAATTTGAAGTTTGCACCTATAAAGATTGAGTTTGTGGGTGGATTTTGCATAAGAACAAAAATAGTCGATTTAAGATCTTTTCATTTTTTTATTGCATTGTTATGCATGATCTCTTACATTTTTTTTTTTTTTTTTGCAGGATCTTTTACAGGGACCAAGAATTGCTACCTATGCACATCTTTACAAACCAACTAGACAAGCTTCATTTTACATGAACATATTTTCTTATCAACATGAAACAATGTTGGAGACGATAGAAAATTTTTGTGCGGTCAATTATTTTCCTTCAAGATGATGGCGACAATAGAAAAATTTTGTGTAGTCAATTATTTTCCTTGACCGATTGGGTTATTCAAATTTTACTTCTTTTATGCACCACAAGATAAATACCACGCTATAAAGAGCTACTTCATCTCTTTTGTTCCATTACATCTCTTTATATGGCATGATGCTATGCATTTGGCTTTGTTAAGGGTAAAAGCAAGCTATCAAAATTATTTTGTGCATTGGATTGGATAGCTTTCACGTTTTCTTTTGCTCGGCAAAAGAAAAGAATTTTACAAAAGCTCGATAGGGTACATCGAGAGAAGGAAAAACAAAAGTGATACCATGAAAGGCTCATAAAATAAAACAAAGAAGGGAAAACCCAACAAAAAGTTGGATAACCAAACTCTGAAAGGGAGAAAAGTGATAAGTAACATTACATTCGTCGCAGGGTAAAATGAAGTTCTTTTATATGAATTCAGAACACGTACCCAAACAGATAATTATTGCTTAAACTATAAAGACACTCTTACCTACACACATCACTTGATCCATTCCAAACTATTCAGACATTCGATAATGACCAATCTCGACGGAAAGGACCACAAAATTAAGTTGAGGCTATCATGTTCTTCAAAATAACTACATTTGAAAATTTAAAAATTAAGAAGGATTCCATATGTACATGGATTGCACTAAATAGGATATCATAAAAATGTCTAAGTGATGTGGTAAATTTATGAAGTATAAGATTTTCTACTTTAGTTTAAATAATCACATAAAAAACACTTCAGTTTAAAACATTCAGTAGTATGTATTGCATGGATTCAAGTAAAATTTTTATGGTAGGCACTTTCATTCTTTTTAATTTTGGTAGAGAGAAATATTAATTTATGAAGTATAGGGTTTTGTACTTCAATTTCAATATTTCTGTAAAAATCACTTTAGTTTAAACATCCCATAGCACATATTGCATGTATTTGAGTAAAATTCTAATGGTAGGAACTTTGATTCTTTTTAATTTTTGTAGAGATAAATATTAATTAGCTCTACATAGCACGTTTTATTTTTTATTATTTTTGTAGTTCTATGAACCGCGAGGCCCTTTGATTCTTTTTAATTTTGGTTAATTTAACTCTAGCTAGCACGGTTTTTTTGTAGTTCTATGAACTGTGACGAATATTTCATCACCTGTGCATAGCATGGGTTTTCTGCTAGTTTATGATTATCAGACAACGCTTCCGCACATGCTAGTACTTATTTATGTTTTTTTTTTTTTTAAAAAAAAAAGTAGAAGAGGTCGATAGAGGCCTTGGGTGAGACGGACTCATTGGCCAGTCACGATGTTCAAGTCCGCTGGATTTGGGTCGTGACAATAAGAGAATTAGTCGAGCTCGCTTGGTCGCGCGATTTTTGTCTCGAAGTGTCGAGAATGTCCCTTGTTTTGGCTTTGTGAGCTGGCTTGGCTGGATTGGTGGAGGCTGGTTGAGTAATTTTGTCGTGCTCATACATGATTATTTCAGTTATGAAGGGGAAGTTTACGATTGTAATGACCGGCCCCAACTAACCTGCTAACTCTTCGCCTAACCACGCGGCTCAAAAGGTTAAGCACAATTACAGTAGCTGGTCAACTCGTTATATATATTCTTTTAATTTTTACTAACCCAACGATGTGGGATCTTTTGGAGTGTCATAATCTCCCCACCTTAGGATGGCCCAACAACCTTCCCCCGGTGGCCATGATGTGGCACTTAGTTCTGCATTGCAATCTTCCCCCGGTGGCCATGGTGTGGCACTTAGTTCTGAATTGCACTTTGCTCCAACTCTGGGATTTGCTCCGATACCACATGTAATGACCCGCCCCAGCGACCTGCTAACTATTAGCCTAACCACGTGGCTCAAAAGGTTAACCTTGAGTTATACAGTAGTTAGTCGACTCGTTATATATATTCTTTTAATTTGTACTAACCCACCGATGTGGGATCTTTTGGGGTGTCACAACGATCATCGCCTCATCGTCTCAATAGTTATATTTACGGTGTACATTTTAATCTTCCCTGGATTGTCTGTGCAAAATTTTTACTGACTTGGTTTGGCTTAACATCTATTTTATGGTTTTGTTTTCTTCTATTTTGCTTAAGTTAACGAGTCGACCACGAACATATATAATATAGTTATATATTTTTTTTTGGATCAGAGCCAACATATATTCCTACTTTTTTAGTGGAAGAGCAAGAGTTTAAGAACTCTTACGACATATATTCGTACTTGTATGGTAGGGGAAGTTTTTGATTGTGCATGTGTCATATATCTACAAGAAAGCCCTCCATTCGAAACAGTAATACAAATTTAATATAGTTTTTGTTTATCGGACCATATTACTGCTTTTTTTTTTTTCTTGTTGGTAAAGAGATAGAAATGAATTAAATTAAACTACCAGCACAAAACCGGGATACAAAACCACTAAATACAAAACTACCGGCCAAAACAAACAACAACAAAAAGAAACGAAAAAATACAAAAAAAATAAAAGAGCAGAAAAGAAACCGCCGGTGCCATTGCCGCCGCTCGCCGTTGGTGTCAGAGGCCTATTACTTCTGAATTAACAAAAAGGTAATGTAATCTTCATCTGTTAGAAAGAATACGAGCCTTATCGAGCAAAGCCAAGCAAGCATGGTAATGTTTAAGTTTGTGTTAAATCTATCGAAAGTATGTAAATCACACAAGACTTACATAATGAAGCGCAGTGGAATATTTCGAGCTTTCGGAGATTGATGAACCGAGACCCGCTCTACAAACACAAACTGAAATCGCGAACAAGAACCCAAACACCATCTTCTCTCCTCGTCGCGTAGAGAAGACTACTAGAGCCTACTCTAAATATCCACACCGCAAATCCTAGGGTCGTAGATGGAAACCCTAGAGAGACCATATTGATACAAGAATATTTTGGGGAGAAGGAGAGATATTAAACTCTAATTGTTTCAAGTGTCTATCTCTAACATCTGCAAGATTTTATTTATACACAGAGTCGTGGAGTTTAAACTCTCCTAACAGATAGAGATAAGAGTCCATCTCTTATCATCCTTCTAACCAGCCCAATCAATTAACCCGTGTGGGTTGGTTCCGGTTGAACCGACCATAATTACTAAAAGTTTGTTCATTAATTTTTTTGCGAGCTCAAGTTCAGTAAAAACTTAACGAAATTTAGAGCCGTAGTATTTATTTATTCAGATATTAAATTTCTTCCGGATGAGGTGGAAACCCTATGCTTTCTGATTAAGCTAATTTTCCGCGTGGAAATATTAATTTGCGGCTCTACAAGATGTAACGGTTTATATTACTACAGTAAAAGGTCAGGAGGGCCTACAATCTGCGGTGGCTGAAACTCCATGGTTTCCGGACATAACACATTCTCCTTTATTTTTAATAAAATATTTAATAGGAAAAAAATTACTTTTATCCCCTTAACTATTCATATTTTTTCTCTCTCGTCCCTAAACTAAAAATCCCACCTATTTCGTCCCTAAACTATTTGATTGCAAGTCATTTAGTCCAATCGTCGTCCACTTTTTTGGACGAAAAAATGTTTATGCGCATAGATCTATGCGCATAGATTAAAATGTGGGGCCCACTTCGGTGGCCCACATGAACAATCCAATCCATTCATTAATTTTAAAAGATGTTTTTGAAAAACCTAGTAAAAAATTTGCTTAATCGGATAACTCTAAGTGCTTGATCTTACAATTCAAATTTTGATTAAGTATTTAAAATTAATCAAAAATTTGAAGAATGGATCAAACACTCAGAGATAGTCGACTGAGTTAATTTTGTACAAAAGTCACCTGAAAACATATTTTTAGAATAATGAACGTCAAAAATTGTTCACGTGAGATCCCAAAATGCACCCCATGAAGTGATCTGTGCAACAAATCTAAGGATTAGACTTAATAGGTTGAAATTAAATAGTTTAGGGACGAAATAGAAATAGATGAGCTGTCTAAGGTGATAAACGTACTAAAAAAAACTCAAAAATACTATATTCCTTCCTTTCCATCGAAATCGAATCAATTCTACCCATTCGTCGCCCAATTACTATCGGTGTATCTAGGGTTTGTGGCTTTGTGCTCCCCTCTCTCAACTCATAACCGATTTGGAAGAAAGAAAAGAGAGTATCTGCAGCTATCTGTGTTTGGATCGGAGATGTTGTTGTCTTCGAAGGATGATCCTCCACCATCATCTTCGAAGGATGATCCTCAATCATCACTGGAGAAACTGGCCGTTATCTATCTACAAGACAATCAAGCTAGGCGGTTGGAGTGGTACGCGTTCGATGTGTCCGACGATCCGAAGGTCAATCAAATTCCTCCTCCTCTTTCTCTCAGGTATGCAAACCATCGCCTTCATCCTTCTTTTCACGAAGACGATGAGTCTGAATCGAAGGTGTATCTCAAACCCATAGCGACTGCATCAAATGACCAGAAGTGGAGTGTTATGAGGGCTATTCTGGATAATTACTTATACCGTTTTCGAGGTCCTGGTCTGACGCAGCCGTTTAGGGGCAATATGGTGGAACGTATTGTTGATTTAAATTGTGCTGATATTTCTTACCCCTTTAAGCCACCTTCAAGTGACATGAGGCACCATTTAAAACCATTATGCATATCTGCATCATTTGATGGAATTTTGTTGAACAGAGTTTTGGTTGATAATGGTGCAGCAGTGAATATTCTACCATCTAAAACCTTGAAGAAGTTGGGGAAAGAGAAGGTTCGATTGATCCCAACAAGCACATCCATCGCCGGCTTTATTGGTGAAAGTAAAAGTCCTAAGGGAATTGTTTCTATACGCCTGAAAGTTGGCCAAGTGGAAACTGATACAGCCTTTTTTGTTGTGGATACATTCACAAGTAAGTATAATGCTTTGCTTGGCAGGGATTGGATTCATGTCAATGGTTGTATTCCATCTTCGATGCATCAAACTTTGATGATTGTGAAGTATGAAGATGGGAAAGAAGTGGGAGTCGAAGAGGTGAAGGCAAACCCACATCCTTTCAGTACTTCAGCAAATTGTGCAGAAGCTGAAATGTATAAACCTGAAATCATTCCTCTAAGTGAAATTGCACAACCTACCACCCCTCCATCCAATGTACTGGAAATTGGAGAATTGGCAGAGTTAAAATTTAAGCTCAAACAAGCAGTTGATTATGAATCAGACAATCTACCAGATGAAGCTGCTTGGATGTAAGTCCAAGACAGAGTTCGAAGAAGCCAATTCATTGGCTTTAGTTAAGTTTATGGCTCCAGAAATAGAGCAAAGGTTACAAGAAACAAATGATTGGGAAGAGTTATTGGCTGAGAAATCTGACTGGGGGTTAAGCCATTCGAATTCGATAAGGCCTTTGTTGGTCATGTCGATTCCCAAGATCCTTTAGAAGAAGTGAAATTGGGAGAAGGAATTGTTCCAAACACTGTACAAATCAACAAAGAACTAGATGCTGCTTCGAAGGCAAGGTTGATCACAGTGCTTAAAGAGAACAAGGAATGCTTTGCTTGGAGTTACAAAGAATTAATAGGTTTGGATAGAGATTTAGTTGAGCATAGATTACCTATTAAATCTAATTGCAAACCTTTCAAACAACTTCCAAGAAAGATGTCTCCTGAAACCATTTCATTGGTTAAAAAGGAAATTCAAAACCTTTTAAATGCTGGTTTTATTAGAACAGCAAGATATGTAGAATGGCTATCAAATATTGTTCCTGTTATTAAGAAAAATGGGAAGATTAGGGTTTGCATTGATTTTAGAAACTTAAACATTGCAACCCCTAAAGATGAATACCCAATGCCTGTAGTAGACATGTTTGTGGATAGTTCTGCAGGCCACAAAATCATGTCTATTATGGATGGACATTCAGGGTATAATCAAATTTGTATAGCTGAAGAAGATGTTCATAAAACTGCATTTAGAGCTCCTTGCAACCTTGGGACCTTCGAATGGGTCAAAATGCCTTTTGGCCTAAAAAATGCTAGTGCTACACTTAGGATAAATTAAAAGTATTGTCAAAAATTTCTAAGTATGAAAAATACTTAGCAAGCAGAGCATGAAGAGGCTTTTAACTAGCAAGCATCATAGCTAGGGCCAAGTAGCAGAGTACGACAATACTTACCAGACAGAGTGCAAGTAAAATCAAACAAAAAACATGAGTAACTTAATGTTTAAAGGCCACAGGCGGCCAAATAGGCCACGAAGGGACGAGCAAAAACAGTAATATGATTCGAGTCGCATAAGGAGAAGATTGAGATAGGCATCAAGCCTCTTCACTGAGCTCTTGAGCATCAGTGGCAGGGGAGGAGTCAGTAGTCTTGTCAGCAGGAGTGGAGTCGGCTTCAGTACCTTCAACACTAGCAGCATTACCATCACCATCATGCAGGGTGAGGTCAACAATGGCGTCTTCGGTCTGAGCTTGTTCCGGAGGAGGTTCAAGTTGGGCCTAGCAGAGAGCTGTGCCTGGGCATCCAACTGGGCCTGAGCTGCCAAAGCCTCCATCTGACTGGGGAGCTCCATGTCAATCCACACAGGGGAATCCTCTGCGACTCCCATCTTGGCATAGCAGCGTTTCCAGCTCGCCTCCCAGAGAGCATCCTTCATTGCGGGCATCTGAGCTTGGTAGTTGTCAGTTATCTCTACCACAACTCGGTCGTATTCAGCCTCTGCTTTGGTCTGAGCAACAATCAGTTCCAGACGCAGGTACTGCTCGGCCTCTGCAGATTGTCTCTTCTGCTCAGCTAGCTCACCCCTGAGTCTGTCATCTTCTTCCCTTGCCTTTTTCAGCTGCAGCGCATGACCGACACTCTCCTTCTCGGCCCTATCCGCTCTGTTTTGTAGAGAGCTTACCTCCCTCTTGTGCTCATTCTCAGCCTCCTTAGCTTTTTCGAAGCCAGCTGAAGCTTCTTGCATGATCTGCGAGAAAGGAACGGATAACAACAAGAAATAGCAGTAAACAATAATGTAAGAAGTGAGAGTCCTCTGTACCTTCACATTGGACTGGAAGATGGACTTCATCAGGGCATCGTAAGAGCTGCTCTTCTCCCTCTCCATGTCCAGTGGGAGGAGGGCAGCACGAGCAACACCATAAACGACATCAACAGATGAAGCTTTGTCAATCATATTGAGTGGGGTACCGTCTGGCCGTGCTAGAACTGGGGCCCATGGCTGCACCAGAGGAGGAGAATTAGCCCTGGGATGGCTAGGACCAAAATCCCCTGTCCTTCGCCTCTGGAGCGTAGGCTGGACATCTTGGGGGCTCTCCACAGGCCTCTTGTCCATTGGTTGTAGAGCAGGGGTAGCAATCGTTGATGGAGGAGGACTAACAGGAGGAACGATTGGGGGAGCACGGGAAGCGGGCGTACCAAGATTTAGTTCGGCGAGAAGACTGATCGGTTGAAGAGGCATGTTCTGATCAGGAGAAGGAGAGTACCCAGGAGAGTCTGATTGACCTTGTTCAGCTACCGTGACAGCAGCTGTTTGATACCTGTCCTCTTCTTCTTCTTCTCTTGGCTTGTCGGATGTGCTCGGCTCGGAACCTCCTGTTGTAATGATTGGAATGTGTACGGGGATAAATCCACGTAACCCTGGATCTCGTGCTTCCTTGAATCAACCCTAAATCTGCAAAATAGAAAAAGGGTTAGAGCACCCTTGTCTCTCGTTGGCAAAGGCCCTCCGATGCCTAAGTTAGTATCACGTACTTTCAGTGCTCAAATCACAATACGTATGAAAATAGGTTTCACAGCGTACCTTTTGTCATGGTTTTTGTCCTGTATTTATAGGCGTATATGCTTATCAATTTAGGCATCTCGTGCCCCTCGTTTCCTATTTTCTTTAGGAATCCTTTCCCTAATAGGACTTTCCTATCAGGGGCAAGTCTCCATATCCTGCTGGATCTCGTCTAGCAGAGGTCTTTCTTTCCACATAGGATTCTTTACTATATAGGGTATACTCCTAATCACGTTAGGACTTCCCATATCAACCCCTTACTTACAAGATTGCTCCTTATCTCATAAGGAGTCGCTGTAGAATATTCTGGAATGTCTCACCGCCTTATCCGTGGCGGTGCCGTGCTTCCACGTAGCTCGGCATGACTCGTACATAACTCAGCTACTCACGCCGATCTGAGTCCATGTATTCCAGAATGTTATTCAAGCTTTACCCGTAGCTCCCCCAGCTCGGCCATATCAGGGGCCTCCCCTTATGACTCATATCGAGCTGGCACGTCCTGATATATTAGTTTATTCCTTTCATTCTGGCCTTACTCATGGCCAAACCAGCTCGGCACAGGGCTCGCGAATACCCTATGTGGTGCCGAGCTATTCACCCTTTCGTGGTGACTGCTATAGGCACGTGTTATGCCTAGTAGTAGGGTAATCGGATTTTACCCACTCCAGAATGGCAGTCTGAATTTCAAGGTGGTAAGCAAATGTGATTTGCTGCTGAGGATCACCTGTAGCACGGGAACGATGAATCCTGCCTCTATAGTTATGACTACGATTTTTTGTTCGGCCTCTGTCAGTCGGTGGAAGGTTAATGATTGGAGTGGGCACTAGAGGCCATGGGCGCCTGGTACGACGCTCGCCGTCCCTCTTGACTCCACCCCAATAGGATGGAGTATAGTGCAGAAGGACGTGCGCTGCTCGGCCATGACCTATTGGCACAGGCTCAAAACCGTAAAAAAGCAGGGCTGATGCAATCTCTTCACGATGAAGTAGTGAATGATTCAGACGAGCGTGCTAATTTATGTTGTGTGCTGATTTAGGGCAAACAAGATGAAAAGAATGGTCAGCAAAGATGTAGTGAGTAAAGACTACAAGGAATCAAATTAATAGATAGGATAATAACGTGCTTTCCCTGTAGCTGTGGGGCAGAAAAAGCCAATGGTATCCCTATCTGCATCCCTGGGCTCCCAATTGCTAGTTACCACAAGATAATCATCACCTTCTCCTTTCGAGGAGTTCAAAAGGTCATTGATGAGTTTTCGATCAGGGTTCCTAGCTTTGAAGTAGTAGGAGCCATCATCAGTGAGCACCACACTGTATAAAAAGTGGAGGTCCCACCAACCTAGGTGCATCCCTAGAAGTTCATGAAGGGCAACGGTGCCCATAACAACCCTGACAAAGTTGGGGCACAATTGCATAGGGTTTAGTCTGCACCGGTTGCAGACTTCCCTGAAGAATGGGTGAATGGGAAACCTCAAGCCACCTTCAATGATGAATATGAGGGGGATGTGGATTTTATCTCTTGACTAACCCCACAAACCTAAATCATCGCTATTGTTTAAACGGAATTGGACCTCAGCAGGAATCTCGTATTTTCTACGGAATTCCTCTATTTTTTCAGGAGTGCTAAGAAGAGCTCTATGTCTACCCATCTCTAAGACAGATTAGGGTTTCAACGTGAAAACCGAGGAAGAAGAAAATGATGATGAAAAATAAAAAGAAGGACAGACACGAACTGGAAATGGTGGTCTGGGAAAGGGTACTTACGTGAAGAGGAAGGCCTAAGTAAGAACTCTCCGACGAGAACGGGGGAAAGATTCCGACGGGAAGCGAAGACAGTTTGGAAGTGTTTCTTCAGGGAACA
The DNA here is from genome assembly GCA_020921065.1 of Vaccinium darrowii. Classification (NCBI taxonomy): domain Eukaryota; kingdom Viridiplantae; phylum Streptophyta; class Magnoliopsida; order Ericales; family Ericaceae; genus Vaccinium; species Vaccinium darrowii. The sequence goes on along the minus strand of CM037158.1, from coordinate 43,514,490 downwards.
AGCTTTGAAACGATGGGGATGGTGTTTTCTCTCTCTCTTACTTTTTCAACTGAGATGGAGGAGTAAGGAAGAAGAGCAAGAGTTTTTGAGAATATAAGGGTTTGGGAGGGAAGAATAATCATTATCTCGCCTAAAACCCCATAAAGTAGGGCGTGACGTACAAGGAACATCACCCCAAATCATCCTTTGGGCTTATCTAGCCACCAATGGGTCACTTCGCATTAAATGCGAAAGAAACCCTACCCCCCACGTGAGGGGAAGGCGTGCAAAAGCGTGTATTAGAGACCGTTGAAGCTCTGCACACTACAGACGAATGGCAGCAGTGGGCAGAGCTGGGGAGTAATTGGAGTGGGTAAAATCCAATTAACCTTAGGGAGGGCCGAACACGTGCCCCAATTTAGTCGCCACGAAGGGGTGAATTGCTCGGCACCACATAGGGAGTCCTTAACCTTGTGCCAAGCAGGGTTGACTATGAATAAGGTCAATTGAGTAAATAAATAAATCAGAATATACTAGCTCGGCATGAATCACAAAGGGATTTCCTAGACGTGGCTGAGCTAGGTGGGCTATAAATATAGCTTAACAGCATTCTGGAATACATAGTTCAACCCAATGACAGCTCGACAAAGCTGGGTTGAGCTATGTACGAGTTATGCCGAGCTATGAGGAAGCACGACACCGCTTCGTACAGGGCGGTGAGACATTCTGGAATATTCTAAATCGGCTCCTTATGTGATAAGGAGCAATCTCGTAGAATAAGGGATTGATATGGATAATCCTAACGTGATTAGGAATGCACCCCGTATAGGAAAGAATCCTATATGGAGAGGATCTCCACTGTAAGACGAGATCTTGCAATACATGGGAACGTAATACCTAATAAGAGAATCCTATTAGGAAAAGTTTCCTAATACGGGTAGGAAACAAAGGCAATGTGATGCCTCCATCAACGGACATCTACATCTATAAATACATCATTATGCCCATGAAGGAAGATACTAACTTAGGCATCGGAGGGGCCGACGAGAGGCAAAGGTGCTCTAACCCTTGTCTGCTTTGCAGATTTAGGGTTCCGGTGAAGAAACGCGTGCTCAAGACCCTACGCGGATTTCATCCTCGTACACTAGGCGAGGTGGCGTTTTATTGATGGAAGAATCACCCTAACCATAATTAGGATTGGATATTCTCGGATTCTATTTAGATTATATAAGAGATTATGTAAGACATTAAGAGATCACATTAGGCCCCTCTAGACACTAGGACTTATAGTATAAATGGGGGACTTCACTCAACACCCAACACACTAGGGCTGTCAAAAAAAACCCGTGAACCGTGAATCCGAATCGAACCGTAGGTTTTGGATTGGGTCCGTGGATTAATGGTCCGGACACGGATTGAAAAATTAGAAAACCGTGCTTCGCGGTTTGGTCCATGGATTTTCATAAAAGAACCGTGGATAAACCGAACCGGACCGTGAGAATTTAATCCATAAAAAAATTTATATTTATATATATTATATTGGGGTAAGAATTATAATTAAACATATTATTCTTAATTTTATACTCTAAATAGGTGAATGTGGCATAACTGAAAAGTAAAGGTGCAAACTGTAATTAACAATTGTAATTTTGCTTGCACGTATATTAGCTACTCCCAGACTCAGGACTGGTTGTGGTGAAGACTTTTGTTTACTCGCTTTATATTATGTTGTTTCTTCATCTTTTTACTACTGCTAGTGGTACTTTCTTGAATGTGAATCTCTTTGAATCATTTTGAAGCAATGTTGTTGGTGCCTTGGTGTTGTTTATTAAAACTTAAAAGCTATTGATGAATTTGTTCCAAAAGGTACATTGAGAATGTGACTGTGGAATATATTTTTTATGTTGTGGAATGTTAAAATCCGTGGATAAACCGTGAACCGAACCGTCATTTTTTTTATTGTTTCGGAACCGGACCGCAGACTTTTGGTTTGGACACGGATTGCCTTACATTGGACCGCTAGATTTTTGGTTTGGTCCTCGGATTCATACCAATCCGCACCAAACCGGACCATTGACACCCCTACAACACACATACACTGTACGAGAGAGAGAGAGAGAGAGAGAGAGAGAGAGAGAGAGAGAGAGAGATGAACAAGGGAGGAAATAAAATAGAGATGAAAGAGATCAGTAGAGGTGAGTTCTCACACCCCTCTCCGTCCTAACTTCCATACACACACACCCTTGCACTCATAAAAGTCGATTAGGAATTAATTAACCTAGAATTTCTTCTTTCCACCTTTACTAATCCCACTACAAACTGGAAGAGAAATGATGGTCCACAATTGCCTTCAACAATTGACTCATGCCTAGTATATATTTACTGCAAATATATAGGTTCAAACTTCACGTAGGTACCTAACAGAGAAAAATCTTCACCTAGGACTATGTCTTATGCCATATTGCAAATTCTGTTGATTATTTAAATAAAAAAAAAAGAAGAGGAGGATCGTCAACAGAGGATCTAAAGTACCGCATCAACTTGGAGTTTGGAAATAGGATCAGATGAACTCGGAATCAATTCGGTTCGTAAGTTCACAACATTTATCATACATAATTAGTTCCTCAAAGTCGTTAAGTTGATTTGGGGCTAACATGAATCAAGCTTCTCGTGCAGCTTGGTCCCTGATTGCCGGGTGCCCACTATTGTGAAATCCAATTTGGTTTCGAAACATCTTAATCTACATAACTGTAGTGAAAGAAAAAAAATGGTAAAACCGGTGACAAACTACGCAACTATGTGGGAAAAAAAAAAAAAAAAGAAGACGAAGAAAAATGATATCGGAATCAAGGGGTGATCAAGATTTGCGCAAGTTGCGCACATAGAAGTTCTTTTTACTGATTCCCTGAAGTTCTTTTGATTGTTAAAGCTCAAAATTAGAGTCGCCAATTAATTGAAACTTCCAGGAAAGGATTAATTGGTCCAAGTATTACGATAATGTTATGAATGACTTCAATATTACGAAATAGTGATTTTCCAAAAGCCAGAGGAACATAAGTTGTTTGAGGATATTTTCTTCAACTTATAACTTTCATCAAGTCATAGCAATAGCTTAGATTTTAGTAGCGAATGATAGAAACCAGTTAATATAATTACTTAACCACAAAATTGCCGTTTCGTATTTCTAATTGTTAATGTCCAATTTTAGGAGCCGGTACATTTTGCTAGATTTTATGGTAGATTTCGGACACAAAAGGTGAGTTATGAATTATCCCTGTTACATGAGGTTTCTACAAAAATTTATGTTCATATTAAATTATGGTTATTTATATATGAAATTCTTTTGAAGCAAATATACCATGGAATTTTGCTCAGTTTTTTTTGAAAATAGTATTATCGATACATCCGCACGATGTCCTTGAATCTGGGGGACGTTAAAGATACCAGTCGGAATGGTGTTATAAGGGCGGAATGGATATGGCACAACCAGGTGTCCAACTGAGTTGATCAATTCATGTTATGCGCATTGGGGGTCGCTCCCTCATAGCTAGTAGAAATCGTCGGATGGTATATCATATATGTTTATGTCATGTTATGTTATATACAAGCTTGTTTACGAATTTTGGTTACAGCTGAAGCCATGAAAAACTGATCATGCCATAAATTTGGTTACAGCTTCATTGATGAAAAGTTTTCTTAAAAAAAATTCCATGGTAGACCATGTAATTCTGATAATTCATAATTTCACACAAGCAGTGGCTTATGTTGTTGAAATCTTTGCTTTTCAGGTAATCAAAGTTAGAGGAACGGGCCAAGTATTAGTACTATTAAGCTCAAGTTACGGCTATGTAATGAATGGGGGAAATGTAACCAAGTTGTTGTTAGCTTAGTAAATACAAAGACTCCAGTCTGAAAACGTTTTCGCGTATGCTAATATTTATTTATGTTTTTTTTATATTAAAAAAAAAGTAGAAGAGGTCGATAGAGGCCTTGGGTGAGACGGACTCACTGGCCGGTCACGATGTTCAAGTCTGTTGAATTTGGGTCGTGACAATAAGAGAATTAGTCACGCGATTTTCGTCCTGAAGCGCCGAGAATGTCCCTTGTTTTGGCTCTGTGACCTGGCTTGGCTGGATTGGTCAAGGCTGATTGAGTAATTTTGTCGTGCTCGTACATGATTATTTCAGTTATGAAGGGGAAGTTTACTATTGTAATGACCCGTCCCAACTAACCTGCTAACTCTTAGCCTAACCATGTAGCTCAAAAGGTTAAGCACAAGTACAATAGTTGGTCGACTCGTCATATATATTCTTTTAATTTTTACTAACCCACCGATGTGGGATCTTTTGGGGTGTCACAACGATCATCGCCTCCTCGTCTCTAATTGGATTTCCACAATAGTTATATTTACCGTGTACATTTTAATCTTCCCTGGATTGTCTGTGCAAAATTTTTACTAACTTGGTTTAGCTTAAGATCTGTTTTATGGTTTTGTTTTCTTCTATTTTAGGTTTACGAATCGAGCACGAACATATATAATATAGTAGGAAATGACTACAATATACACCCCTTATTTGGGTGTAGGGCCGGCCCTGGGGTAAGCCCAGCAAGCCTTCGGGCTTGGGCAACCCACCGGGCTGGGGGCAACCAAAAAATTTGTTTTTTGCAAAGATATATATATATATATATATATATATATATATATATATATATATATATATATATATATATATTATAAATTAATTCCAAGTATGGCTAAAGGGCAATGTCAGTAGTGTTGGCAAGTGCACGCCTGTTAAAGTAAATGGGCTGGGTTCAAGTCTTCAAGGAGTCATTTTTTTAGCAGACCATCAATGTTTTTATAGTACGTGTTTTTTGTTTTTGCCTCTCTTAGTTTATTTTAGATTTAGTTCTAGCTTTTCAAATTAAATTTCACAAATAAATAAATGTTGACAATAAATAAACCAAAATAATTTATTTCTACTCAACAAACTTGGATAAAAGAAGATTTAAAATAAATAATAGTTGTTGTTAAAATAGTATTTTTATGAGAGTAAAGTTGATAACATGATTTCTACAACTAATTTTGATAAAAAGATTTAAAGTAGTTAATCTTTTGATCTAATCGTGTTAATGCAAAGAGAAGGTTTTTTTTTTTTTTTAATCTAATCGTGTTAATCATGAAGCATTACAACCGGGTTTACATTTTGATTTTAATTTTTTGATGTAATTTAAGTTAAAAGAACAATGTGACGTAGATTTTTTTTTTTTTGACTTGTATGCTTTTTTATGACTTGACTTGTATGCTTTTTTATGACTTAATAATAAGTGGGCAACCAAACTTAGGTTAGATCAAACACTTTCTCTGGAAAACAAATGTTTTTGGAATGAACTTTGGTCGCTGCCTACAACGGGTAAGATCAAACACTTTCTCCGGAAAAGTTTCCATAATATTATTCCGGTCAAAGAGGTACTAGTCAAAAGGAAAATAACTTGCGATTCAATCTGCCCGGTGTGCCTGAACGAACCAGAAACTTTAATCCACTTGTTCACCAAGTGCAAATTTGCGCAAATGGTCTGGAAATCTTCCCCTCTCTGTTTGGATTCTACTTCAATTACAACTTGTGATTTTCAACAGTGGTTCTCTACGCTCCTAGATCGATGGAAGGAGAGCCCTGATTTTGATCGGTTAATCTATGGCATGCGCAGTCATTTGGCATATATGGAAGTGCAGAAATGATGTTTGTTTCTCAGGAAAGAAATGCGAGCATGGAGTAGCAGTCAACATTGCAATCAAGGATGCGACTGGACTTTCTCGAAATTCAGCGACAAGGACAAGGTTTAGTAAGGCCTACGGAAGTCAGTGCATCAACCGGACAGCAACAGTGGTCTCCTCCAACTCAGAGAGCGGTAAAACTTAATTTTGACGCGGGGCTTGATGTTGCAAATCGCGTGGGGGGCCTCGGGCTGGTATTAAGAGACTCTAGTTCGCATTTTATTGCAGCAAGATCGGCTCCTCTGAAGGGCATTGTTGATCCATTAATAGCTGAAGCAATTGCGGCCCGTGAAGGTCTACTATTTGCACTCTCTCTGGCGGTGGAGAACGTCCTTATGGAAGGTGACTCCCTTAGCCTGATATAGACACCCCAAAATGAGTCATTCATGTACATTTTAATCTCCGATGATGAAAGGAAACGCCCGGAAAACCTCTCGGATTGAAATTCTCCAAAGTCAACTCAGTCAACTGTCACGCCCCGCCCCGCAAACGGCACCCGATGTGGGCCCGAGTCGGCGCGGCCACGTGGCATTCCAATACAAGACCCAACATCACCTTACAAAATCCCAGAATAAAAACACAGCGGAAGACTTCATCATATAAATAAAAGTGTCAACGTTAACCACAGTTTCAAACACCAACAACAGTCTACTCAAGAATAGCTTAAACAATACATGTGCTCAAAACACTCTCTTATTACAAATCATTAAAAGTACTAGATGACAACATGTCTAAAATTCACTCGACATCAATTGAACACCCCAAACGTTGACTGGTAGTGGACCCCCTCTACAGCCCCTGCTATCTGGAAAACCATAAAGGAAAACCAGGAGTGTGTGAGACATAGAAATGCTCAATAAAATACAACCAAATCAACATCCAAAACACAACAGTATTATACAACAACTATCAACATGTATATAACCAATCACATGCAAGTGGCACGTCTGCCACATCCTATGTATCCCTAGGTCACTGTGGGAGCACACCTCGCTCGTTGTCACTGGTAGCTAGCCGACACAACGTACTCGCAGGTGTAACCCAATCCACAGCCCCTTCGCAGATACCATCTTTCACACACAGTAGAAATGCATATCCACAGCTAAAACATCTATTAGCATGATATACATCCGTCTTCACAACAACACGTCTTCATCACATGATATACATCCGTCTTCACAATAATACATCATCAACACAATTATATGTTATTGAACATAATCATGTCAGACACACTCACCTTTGATTCGACTGGAGTATGCCAAACTATGGTTTTGGCACCTCCCGATTGACCGGCTCTTTACCTAGCCACATACCAACCAATATTAGTCTATAAACTTCCACGGATGTCTCACATATAATCAAAGAGGTAACAATGTAACATAAACAACTTATAAGGTCATCACAATTGAAGACAAGTCAAGACACTACGACACTCCAAAACTAGTATGAAATCTAATAACCAGCCCATCGTATCTGGACTATCATTTCTTACGGGTTCTGAATTAGGACATGAGACCACCACCACTAGAAAGAAGACTTTCGGTACATCAATTTCGATATAAAATTTGCCCTAATCAGAGCCCGGATGACCAAGATATGCTTGTTCGAAACTACACAAAAGTAACACAAATCTGCAGTTTCAGCAAAACCATCAACTTTGAATCAAAAACTGCTATAACCTGGCAGGAACCAAGGCACAATCTATACATATTCTCGAAGGTATGCGAGTCTAGTTTTCAAATCAAAAAGCGGTTTGCAAAACGGATACCCGAGCTATGAGTTATGCCCATTCTTTCAAAGAGTGTCAGTGCAGTCTGCACAGACGCGAACCCGACAGCAGCTCGGTAGAATATTTTTCATATTTTCTGTGTTTCGAATTAAGCTCTAAAATTTTTACACAATACAATAGACTCATAGAAGAATCAACTGTAAAAATTTCAAAAATTAACAATCCATATAAGTACCCGAAACAAATTCGTGAAAACAGGTCTGAATCCAAATTTATAAACCCAATCAGTGGGTTATAACCAAAACCCACGAACTCAAGAGTTCTAAAGCTCCAAGAACTGAACCCAAAGCCTTAAACCAACTGAAAATAATCCATCTAGGGCATGCAATCAACAACAAATCAAGGAATTGAAACCCTAGAATCAAAACCCTTACCTTGAATTAGGTTTTCCCCCTAATTTCCTTCCTCTCTTCTTCTTCTTCTTCTTCTTCTTCTCTCTCTCTCTCTCTCTCTCTCTCTCTCTCCGTAGAAACTGATTGTTTTTTTTTTTTTTTGAAACAAGATAAGGAGGAGAACAAATATCTTGGTAAAATTACACTCTGCGCCCCCCAGCTTTGGTTTCTATTAGCTTAAGGCCCAAAACTCATAATTAATTTTAGAAAATGTGAATTTAACCTAAATACTTGGAACGGGTATGACATCAACAGTACCGTACGGTACTCATCTTTCGCGCACGGCACAGCCCAAGTCACGTACAACACTCTTTTGAATTTTGGCGGTGGAAGTGTGCCGCACGGCACAGTTTGTGTGCCGCACGGCACAGTTTGTGTGCCATACGGCACTGTCACTTGTCACACAGCTTTTGCAGAGCTTCCAGCAGCTCGAATTGTTGACATTCGGATCCCCATCTTCATGATGATTTCTTGCAAGAAGAAGAGGCTACCTCATAGCCATGATTACTTGAGTGGAGACCAAGTTAACGTAGTGACCAAGAGGATTCCTACACCTATAAAAACCAGACCGATTTCGGATGAGAGAGAGATCGAAAAACTTGAAAAACAAAAAAATCATGAAACTTCACCCTTGAATTAGAACACCATTTCTACTATCAACCATCTTCATAGCCACCTCTAATCTCCAGAAAATTAGCCCAATCCTCTCCAAAGCAAATCCCAATCAAAAAAACCAACCCTCTGTTTTTTATTCCAAACCCGCGAGGTAGCCACTCCAAGTTCGTTCAAGTTCTAGTCATTCATCATCCTTGCTATTACATCAGATTCAAGTTGGAGTCCAGAGGAAGCTCAAGCCACATTCAGAAGTTCAAGAAAGAAGTTCAATCCGAGAGTTTCCGAACCAAGGTATAATCCCGTTTCGCCAATTTCGTAACTTGGTGCCCTGAGGGGAGGGATGCCAGATGTGGGATGATGATCAATATCATCTCTGCATTCGGTATGCCCATGATATAACAAAAATCGCTTTGTCTGTAAACCTCCCGATTGCGTCGTACGGTGAAAATTTCGCCTCGTACGGGGTAATTTAGTGAGGAGGAACATTTCCCACTTAAACACACTGTTTTTTCATTCAAAATGGTCTGTTTTTAACCATATTTCATGCCTTATATGAGTTTCCATTCAGTCATTTCGAAAGACCAAAGTTTTGAACTGTTTGAGCAATAAACAGTGCCGCACGGTACACTTGGAGTATTGTATGGTACTCTTTTGAAAATTTGACCATTGGACTGATGAACAGTGCCACACGGCACACTTTCTGTACCGCACGGTACACCTAGTGTGCCGCACGGCACACTTGTCTTTGTAAAAATCAAAATTTTGATCAGTATCTTGCGCAAACAGTTTAAAGCCTTGGTTATTGTTTATTTGCTATGATTTGCACGCTGCTTACTTGTTTTCATTATTATCATCTGCTTTGCTTGATAAATTGCTTATTTGAATAAAGTTCGGCGTTAAAATGTTTTTCGAAAATCCCACAAATGTTTAGTAAAGACCGATTTTTAATCGGGCGAACGGGGTGCATTAAAACCCTTCCCCGTTCGTAACCTGGCTCCCGAATCCAAAACGATCTCTGGTTTTCAAATTGATTTGTAGATCATTTTCTCAATCATTTTTCAAAAGGTTTCTCGGGTCCTAAACCATTTTCTAAAAACCCGGGTGGCGACTCTATTTTCAAATCAAACCACCAGCGTGGAGGTTGACCATCCACAAAATGGCGACTCTGCTAGGGATTCTCAAATTAATCTCTAATTTGGTGTTTTTATACTTATGAAACTTCCCGAAAGCTTGTCAAAACGAAAATGCCTAGCGTTATCGCAAGGAAGGAATGACGGACTAACAGGGCCTCGCCCGGCCATCCTGACTGGAGCTTTTTGGTTGTTTGTTTGTGTAAAGATGTCAAAGAAGAAATTAATTTGGAGAGCCAAGCTTGAAAAATATTTGTGGGATTTTTTAAAACAATTTTATTGCTGAACTTTTGCATCACTTGCATCGATATTGGATAAGCCCCGCTGCTGCGTCTTGGTTACCCTACCCAGTTCACTGGTGTTAGGACATCCCCGGATGCTCAGCAACCTTGGACCGTGATGAGTCAGGCTGCCGCTTGACCTTTGCCATGCAGTACACTTGGCACTGGGAGACAAATATTGGCTCTAGTCTGGGGAACCCCCTAAACTAAAACCAGCCTTTGCATATAGTTCACTTAGAACCTTCCAACCTAGGACAAGGACCCATAGGTTAGGATTATGTGATATATCCTGTTAACTGTTGACTGCTTATTGTTCGTTGTTTTGTTTGTCTGCATACACATACATGATAGTTCTCCATCCTAGGTTACCACATCCCCTCCATAACAATAAGAAACATTATCCCAATAATCCAATGCTTTGTCGAATAAACCAAACTCTTTTTTTTTTCAAATAAAAAGTGCTGCAGTTGGCTCTCTTCCTCCCAATAATTAGAATGTTGTATTTCTTTATCAGAGTCTGTAACCGAAAATGAGCAGTCAATCCAGAAGCAAGAAACTCCAGTCCACCTTTTCTATCTATCATGGTGCACCAGTGTGGATACTTGAAGAAGTAGGAAATGAAGAGATTGGGAATGAAACTCCGGACAAAGACAAACTTGAAGAATTGCTTCACCAGTTAGCCATGTCTGATCAACCAGGCTTAACTCTCCAATGGCAAGACTCGAAGAATGTGAACGGTCAAGGTTGGGAATTCCACCTTCCCAAAGATGATGAGTCCAAAGATATCCCCGACAAAATCACTGTCAGGGTAGAGCAAGAAAATGATGATGAAGATATGGATGTCATGCCACCAATCAAGTACTTCTAGCCAGACGGCACGCCGGTCTACTACTTCCAAGACCCGGTGACTAGGACACAAGTACTGGGATGAATGTGACTGTGAAGCTTGCTATGAAGACTGTCTCCTTCTGAATGATGGTTTGTCTCCCCAACAGCTTAAGAAAATGTACGCTTTGGAGAATCCACCAAGGCAATCAGAGCCAAGCGAGAAAGCAAAGCATGAGGAACCAAGTCAGGAATGCTCCTCCAATAAATCCAGCGACTAAGCCAGATCAAGAATCAACAGCAAGCCAGTTGTCAGCAGATCCAACCTGCAGGGCCTTTTTTGGGACTGTCAAGTCCATCTTTTGTAACTCAAGTTAGTTTGGGCTTTATCGAGTCTGTGCTTTGCTTTATTGAGTCAGTTTGTACTTTTCTTTATGTCAGTTGAGTCAGTTTGTACTTTCCTTTTTTGTTGAATTTCTCGTTGTTTGAGGGAGATAGCCAGTTGTAGTCTCGAACTACGTCATGGCCTGATTCCTCCGAAATGGGGATACGTAGGCAACCCCTAAAAAGGTTCGGCCTTTGTTTTGCAAAAATCTTTTAAAAACAAGAATTCAGATACATTCAACAGAGCACTGAAAATTGGGGCAACCCTTCCTAAAACTGTGGTTTCTATAGACATTGCATTACACATCATGCACCATTCTTTCATTTGTACATAAATTCTTGCACATAGTCACTAAGTCAGTTTTATTCCCGCTATCAGTTTCAATCATTGGTAAGAGCGAGAAGAACACCGTGCCTGGTTGGACTAGAACTCCCAAACAACAGTTAATTCGAGCTGAGTCAAAAACGGTACAGTCAGATTCAGCAAACATGTCAAACAAGAACGAGATCGAGGCCCTCAGGATAGCCTTGGAAGAACAACGGGAACACAGTGATAATCAGATGGCTGAAATGTTACTTCTGATACAAGGTTTGACCCTTCAGAACAGGCCACCAGGAGGTCCAGGGGAACAACCACCACCGAATCCACCTTCGCAAGAAAATCCAAACTTGGAAGCAATGATGGCAAAAGTCGCCAAACTCAAGGAATCAGTTCAGAAACAGGAGAAAGTGGCTGCCACTGGTATTGATATGAGCAAGTTATGTCTATTTCCCGACGCCAAGCTCTCGGAAGGATTTAAACCAATAGCTTGGGAGAAATTTGATGGAAGTGGAGATCCAAAAGCTCATCTGCAGACATACGTGGGCACTCTGTCCATGTACAACATTGAAGAAAACGCCATGGGACAAATGTTTCAGCAAACTCTGACAGGACCAGCACTACGTTGGTTTCTAAATCTAGACATTTCAAAGAAAGGAAGCTGGGAAGATATTGGGGCAGCCTTCATGGCTCAGTACAATTACAACATTCAGCTCGAGATGACCATTCGAGAATTGGATGCAACCAAGATGGGAGCAAACGAGTCCTTTGCTGACTTTATCAAAAGGTGGAGAGGAAAAGCGTCTCAGATGATAGATCGACCCTCAGAGAAGGAATAAATGAGAATTATCACAAAGAACTTGGGTCCCGATTTTGCAAAGCACCTGGTAGTTTTTCAAACTACCGCCGACTTCAAAACTTTCTACGAAGTCGGCCTTGCAGTTGAAGATGCACTCAGAACTGGTATATTTGAGAAAGGAGAGCCTGCCAAGCCCAAGCGAGTTTACTCTGGCAACAGCAATACCCTGTTCGAAACCAACCAATACAACCATGCCCAGACCAGCTCCTCAAATTCCAAGCCAACCAAGACTGAACCTATCAACCAGATAGCAACCCAGCCAGCCCGGCAAGTAAGAAATTTCTACCAATTCCCTTTTCCCTTAACCACAGTCTACAAGAAGCTCCTCGAAAAAGACGCCATCAAGCCACTTGAGCCCCGTGAGCCACCCAAAGTACTTCCTCCAAGTCATAACCCGAACGCCTTTTGTTCCTACCACCAAATGCCTGGTCATCACACCAACAATTGTATCCGTCTCAAGCATAAAGTCCAAGATCTCATTGAAGACGGAACACTTCCACTTCCCCTCAAAAAGCCAAACACTATCTCAAATCCCATGCCAGAACACAAGCCCAATGCCCAAATCAACCAAATTTCCCTCAACTCCACTTCAAATAACCCTAGCTTTGCCAAATTTAACCCTAGCTTACACATCATACCAGCTACGGAACCTAAACCCATTGTCCCTATGCCAGAGGACCTCGGAATCGGCTTCCTCGAAAGCACCAAGTCGAAACGAGGACGAAGATGGGCAGATGTCACGGAATACGGGGAATGGACCATGAATGATCAAGATTGGGAAAAACTCCGCCAAGAATGGGACCCAAGCCAGTTTATCATCTCAGATTCTCATGCCAAGCCGGTTGTTTCCATACCAACGGATTCCAGTATCTGTCGGATCGTCAAAGTAGTATGCATCACAGGAATGGTACATACTCTTGAATACGTGGAGCCAAATGAACAGGAAGATTGGCGAGAAAGGTGGGAAGCAATTTGTGCTGATCCTCTGGACGCAGTTTCACTCCCTGCATTGTTTGAGGAACCTGGAGACATATGGGATCGAACTCTCGGTGAAGTTTATCATTGGGTCCCTAGCAGTAACCCTCCAGATAACTCATTACCACCTCCACTTCCCGGGATTGAAGAACATTCTGCTATAGAAACTGTTTTTGGTGATCATGATTGGTTTCCTCAAGTCTACATTATCGGAGAATCTCTGCCTCGACCATCCGTGCCATTTCCCCCACGGCCAGATGTCTCGGTTCTAACTACAGATTCGGTCTGGAGTGAAGAAGACGTGATTGATATCCGATTCGACAACAATGCTTCAAGGATATGGGCATTCTGGAAAACGATGTCTTACGAGGATAAAAAAAGAGGTACATTAGGTATGGCAAACGCTGGAGTACTTTTTCCAATTTCTAAATCTAAATCCAAAGAACATGACTTTACGACTCATGTGCGTCATATAGTGGGTTTCTTAGTTATTTGGGTATAAAAAAAATTTAAAAATTTAAAAAAAAAAAAAAAAAAAAAACTTTTGTGTCTATTTCGGCAATGTACATAAATGTAGATTCCATTTTTTCCGTGTTCAAAGTAATATTATGAGAAATTGTACATAGGTTATCGTGCTATTTTCATTGTAGCAAGCCCTAACGAAATTTTTTTGGCACACGCTTGCTGCATTCTTCATTGCTGCATTCTCATATCTAAAAGGGGGGTCTATGTTATTTCTCTTTAAGTTCGTACATGCCGTCGCAAAATGTGTGGCCAAAAAGGACATCTACAGAGCTGAGTGGTGTTAGATTCATTCTTCGTTAACTTTGGAAATTTGACGACTTCTCAAATTTATGCAAAAACTTGAGCACCTGGATCACTCAACATTTGGCAACTTAAAAATGAAGATAAAAACAAAAACCCAATACTCCACAAGCTTATTTATTAGCAAACCACGAGCAACCTATTGAACCAGGCTGGCTCAGTTACAACCATACTTAGAAGGGAAAAAATTCCAGCATCTCATGAGAGCTGAGACAGTTCTGGAAACCTCTAAAACTAACTGAAAATCCTTGCATGCAGCAAAGTATACTAAAGGATGCTCAGCAAAGTAAAACATGTATCATGTAAAGAGGTTATAGATAAACAGAATAAAATGAAGATAAAATTTTCGTATAGCTTTGAAAAGCTCATGAGCTACGACAGCACAAACAATATAGCTGCTGTATTCGATGACGATGAGAACCAATTTCACAAACCAAGCAACGGGAAAAATAATTCTTGTGTATCTCTGCCATGTTATCGGTTAATTCAACAAGTTTAGCACTACCGCTACTGATAACAAAACAAAATTCACAACATCGCTTCAAAAACCTATGGAGTTGAGCATTTTTTTCTATTGCCTAATCCCCAAATTAGTAACAATCCAATACATGTTTCCTAAATCACTACCTACAAATTCTACTCAAAGTAAATGAGTCTCCATTTCAATATTAAAGATTCCTTGTAGTCCACCATAAGCAAAAACTGGACAATGCTGGCTATAAAGATTGACACAAATATGCTGGAAAGAGTAGCACAGCTAAGCCCTGAGGAAAGCAATGAAAACCACTATCAGAAATCTGGTACATTAAGGGTGCCAAAAATAAAAAAAGTAAACAGATATATCAAACCTGATCAACAGTAATACGGACACATATTCGACAAAAATGCATGAAACAGATATGTGAGAATAAACAGAATGTTGATGAATTCTAACCAGTAATTTGTCCCATAGAGAAGATCAAGGCAGGAATTCATTTGGCACCAATAAAAAAATGAAAAAGGAAAGAAAGGAAGAAAAAAAGTCTTGAGTTCATTTTGGCCATGGTACTAGGAAATGGAACTCTAGAATGGACGCTTATATCTCTGCAAAGCCAAAAGGTGTTGTGCCAAGTTTGATTTGTTCAATACAAAAGAATACTTCTAAAAGAAAATCTTACGTTAAATAACCACAGGATTAAGTATTAAAGAAAACGCATAAGAAGCCAACAAAGAGAATAAAAAAACTCAAAGCCAACAAAGCTTAGCCCTTTCTTCACCTATCCTACCATAATAATTGGTGGCACAAAACAACCTCTTCAGCTCCTCTCCTTGGTTGCTGAGGCACCCCGACCTTTAAACTTACCCTCTTCCAACCACAAGATTAATCGCATGGATCAGGTTGTATTCTTGTTGGATTACAACAAAAACTTTGGCACCATAAAATTTATATCAGCAGAAGCCTGCCACTCACACGCCCACAAAAAAAGATTGTACATACACACACATAACTGGACAGAATTTGGGAAAATAATGTTACCCAATGAAAATTGTTACCATTGTAAGAAGCTTATGTAAGAATTCAGATTTGTAGAGTAGGCAGGGATGAGACCGTATAGAACTTTCCATTTGGATTGTGGCTTATGGTTTCTTACCAAACCTCACCTTTTAACCCTCTGTTATTAGGCCCTAGCATCACCAAATGACTTCAAACTTATCAGCATCCATTCATACTCAAATCGACCATAATCTTCCATCCTACCTCTGCATGTCAGAAACCATAGCTCTTGGCAACCAGCCCCAATAACTGCCTCACACCTTCCACTTCAGAACTTTTGCTAAAGAGTTTCAGTTTCTTGTCAATTTGCTAGTAAAAGAGACAACTAAGCATTGTCACATTTTGCTTTACGTGACACAAGACGATATGGAGTTCTACATACAATTTGTGGACTCTTTGAAAGGAGTAGATGCCAAAAGGGTGGGTACAGCCCTGCATGCTGAACTCAAAACAATGCAAAATCCAAACACACACATAAATACAATGTAAAAATAGAACAATCTGGCATTCCATAACGCTAGAATGTACCAAGTTATGGACTCTCTAAAAAGAATAGACGCCCTGCACACCGAACGAAACCCAAACAATGTAAAAATACAAAGCATAGAGGTCAAGCCTCTCTTGAGACAAAGGGTAAATGGAAAACAACAACTCAAGTAAAGGGCACCATGTAAAATGGGAAAATAAGCCGCTAACGGTCCAGAACAACTCCCCTAGAGGTCGGTCGCGAACCAAGGATTAAGTCAATACCTCAAACTAACACCATTACCCACCTTAAAAAAGATTCGATTGGAAAACTCTTCCCATAATGGCATAACCACACAATACGTTTATAAATTCCACATGTAAGGCCTACATATCCACTATCATTCCCAAAATTATGGACTCTTGTAAATAGAAACAATTTCTGTATTGAGGCCTTAAAGATAGTGCAGTGAAGTTCAAACTAGTATACATATAAATGTTTAGTTGTAGTTTACCTCTGTAAGAAGATCATCCGAAACAGAATTGGTGAGGCAGCCTGCCTCGATTTCACCAGTTGTGGTGGGTCTGCCTCATCGGATGAACAACAAACGGTTTACAATCACTCATGTCAACATGGTACCAGGTTTCGGCGTCGGATATTCAATACCCGAAGGATGTTGAAGATCTGCGCTCAATGGTAGGAGAGGTCGTGAATTTGTTCCCCGAACAAATAGCACTCTGGACACTGTTTCACACTGGAGCAATATATCGGCGGCCGGCGGCACAAGTTCTCGACTTATGGACGGTTAAAAAGGTAGCACTATATAATTACTCCCACCCGATATTCTTGAATAAGGCTCGTTCTTGCAACTTTGTTTACAAGTTGCATGAGATAAGGAGAAGACGTATCGCACGGTTCAACCGTGATGTACGCTTGAATGCGACACAACGAGATTCTGACATGTCAAATTGGCTCCAACGGGTGACCAGTCTCCCTCCAAATTCACCGCTTCGGAGTGTTTTATACGATCCAAACAATCGCAACTTTATTCAACCACGTTACCGTCATTCATTTGAATTTCCGCTTTATATGAGGGTCGTTTGTGAGCACGGGAGGGATCGCAACCCTCGAGCATGGGCTGGGGAGGTCTTTCGGAAGCTCAGGGAGGTTTTTCCTGACGGTCTTCCGAAGATTCATTTGCAGCTATGCACCAAGTTGAACGTCGATGGGCATTGTGTTCCACATTATGGTGCAGACATCTTTAGGTTGATTGGACATGGACCCCATGGGTACCCGGGCTTCAGAATCTCGTTGTGTCACATTCAAGCGTACATCACGGTTGAACTGTGCGATACGTCTTCTCCTTATCTCATGCAACTTGTAAACAAAGTTGCAAGAACGAGCCCTATTCAAGAATATCGGGTGGGAGTAATTATATAGTGCTACCTTTTTAATCGTCCATAAGTCAAGAACTTGTGCCGCCGGCCGCCGATATATTGCTCCAGTGTGAAACAGTGTCCAGAGTGCTATTTGTTCGGGGAACAAATTCACGACCTCTCCTACCATTGAGCGCAGATCTTCAACATCCTTCGGGTATTGAATATCCGACGCCGGAACCTGGTACCATGTTGACATGAGTGATTGTAAACCGTTTGTTGTTCATCCGATGAGGCAGACCCACCACAACTGGTGAAATCGAGGCAGGCTGCCTCACCAATTCTGTTTCGGATGATGAAATCTGGACACCATTGCGGATATTACCGTGGTAACGATTGTTCTGATGGAGCTCTTTGAGATGATCGATGACTGCATTGAAGAGCTGGAGAAAAGTATCTGACATACCGATAATGACCCCATGTGAAGTATACCAAACGTCCATATGATTTCTTGCTTGGTTGTTTACCCACTGATCGAAGGATTCCATTGGATTTCAAGAGAGAAGATAGTGTGTGGTGGCTAGGATTTCTGAACAAGTGTTAGATTTTCGAAGAGATGACTCTGGATATAATACTCTGAACGGCAATGTTAAACCGGTACCTTCCACTGCTGGTTTCGTTCCGACGTATTTTCCGGTGGTTCCCGGCGGATCTCGGACGTACCAGCGGTATCAAGCAGTTACTGGTCCATACCGTTCGATCTCGTCGGTACCCTTTTTCGCGGTTTTCTACAAACTACACCGGTCAGATCGGAACGTTCACAGAGAGAGAGGTAGGCATACCCGATTGATCTACCATGGCTAATTGATGCAAGAGAGAGGGGGGCAACGTTCACGCAGCAGCCAGATCAAAAAAAAAAAAAAACGTTCACGCAGCAGCAAAAAGGGTACTGAAAAAGAGATTTTTTATATTGAGAAAACCCTAAAGTAATCTAATGACTGAATTACCCTTTTTATTTGGCATTTGAATGGCCATGCCCATGAATGACTGATCCTTGGGTGTCGTAAAGTTAAGTCGATGATTACATATAAAGGTCGTGTTTCCTAAATGATAAAATCGGATACCAAACCAAACCAAACCAAACCAAGCCTTATGTCCCAATCAATTGGGGTCGGCTACATGAATCCTTTTTCTCCATTGAGCTCTGTCCAGTGCTGCTTCATCATTTAAACCTAGTATACTCAGATCTTTGCGTACTACCGCATCTAATGTCAATTTGGGTCTTCCCCTCCCTTGTGCGTTTCTACCCAAAGCTATCCTATCCACTCTCTTAACTACTGCATCCGCTGGTCTACGATAGACATGCCCAAACCACCTTAGCCTATTTTCCCTTAACTTCTCCTCTATAGGTGCTACGCCTACCATCTCGCGAATTGCTTCATTTCTAATCCTATCTCGTCTAGTCTTACCACACATCCACCTCAACATCCTCATTTCCGCTACACTTATCTTGTTCACTTGCTGCTTCTTAATAGGCCAGCATTCTGTCCCGTAAAGCATCGCTGGTCTTATGGCAGTTCTATAAAATTTTCCTTTCAATTTTGTTGGTACCCTCTTGTCACACAGTACACCAGTAGCACTCCTCCACTTGAGCCACCCCACTTGGATCCTATGAGTCACATCACTCGCAATCTCTCCATCTTGACTAATAATAGATCCTAAATACCTAAAATGGTCCCTCTTTGGTATCTCCTGATCTTGGATCCTCACTCTTTCCTCATACGTACTTCTGGTATCACTAGACTTGCAGACCATATACTCAGTTTTACTCCTACTTATCCGAAAGCCCTTAGACTCCAATGCTTCCCGCCAAATTTCTAATTTAGTGTTAACACCACTAGCCGTTTCATCTACAAGGACAATGTCATCTGCAAATAACATACACCATGGAATATCCTCCTGAATGTGCCTAGTCAATTCATCCATAACTAACGCGAAAAGGTACGGGCTCAAGGCAGACCCTTGGTGCAATCCTACTGTAATGGGAAATTCACTCGTTTCTCCTGCTGGTGATCTAATGGCAGTGACTGCCCCTTCATACATGTCTCTAACCACGTCAATATAGCCTCTGGTCACTCCCTTTCTCTCCAGAACCCACCATATAATGTCTCTAGGCACCCTATCATAGGCCTTTTCCAGGTCTATGAAAATCATATGGAGATCCTTCTTCGTTGACCTATGTCTTTCTACCAA
Organism: Vaccinium darrowii; assembly: GCA_020921065.1. Taxonomy (NCBI): domain Eukaryota; kingdom Viridiplantae; phylum Streptophyta; class Magnoliopsida; order Ericales; family Ericaceae; genus Vaccinium; species Vaccinium darrowii. Next base: position 43,494,709 of record CM037158.1, on the reverse strand, counting down.
TCTCCTTAGTAAGTAAATAGCTTCCATAGTTGATCTTCCAGGCATGAACCCAAACTGTTTCTCCGACACCGTAGTCACCATCCTCAATCGATGCTCAATAACTCTTTCCCACAACTTCATCGTGTGACTCATCAACTTAATACCTCTATAGTTGTTGCAGCTTTGAATATCCCCTTTATTCTTGTAAATAGGTACTAAGGTACTCCTCCTCCACTCGTCGGGCATCCTCCTAGATAAAATAATCTTGTTGAACAATTTTGTCAACCAAGTCACTCCCAAGTCACCTAGGCTTCTCCACACTTCAATGGGGATATCATCTGGTCCTAACGCCTTACCCGGTTTCATCCTCTTCAAGGCCTTGGCCACTTCGAACTTTTGTATCCTCCGATAGAACTCGTATTCTATTTTCTCGCTAGGGACATCAACTTCCTCCTCACCAAAGCTTCCTTCATGTTTCTCATTTAACAGCTTCTCGAAATACATCTTCCATCTATCCTTGATCTCCTCATCTTTCACTAACACTTTTGAATCACTACCTTTTATACACTTAACTTGAGAGAAATCTCTAGCTTTCCTTTCTCTTAGCTTGGCGAGTTTATATATATTCTTTTCTCCATCCTTACTATCAAGTCTAGCATAAAAATCATCGTAGGCTCTCAACTTAGCCTCACTAACGGCCTTCTTCGCTTCCCTATTAGCTTGCTTGTACCTCTGAAAATTTTCCACACTCCGGTCCTTCTGCCACTTTTTAAAGCAATCCTTCTTGGCTTTTACCATGGTTTGAACCTCGTCGTTCCACCACCATGTCTCTTTAGAGCTTGGACCTTTCCCCTTTGACTCCCCAAGAACTTCTTTTGATATTCTTCTAATCCCGTCAGCCATTGTATTCCACATACTATCACTATCACTTTCTCCTCCCCACTCCACCTCTTGGCCCATACGCTCCTTGAACACCTCTAGTTTCTCTCCTCTTAAGAACCACCATCTAGTCCGTGGGCTTCTAGTTTCTTTTCTCGGTCTATTATTCCCCTTGAGACCAATATCTAACACCAAAAGTCTATGTTGTGCCACTAGGCACTCTCCGGGAATGACCTTACAATCCTTACATAACAAGCGATCTGCGCCTCTAGCAAGGAAGTAGTCGATCTGGCTTCTTGTGGCTCCGCTCTTAAAGGTAATTAAATGTTCCTCACGCTTCTTATAAAGAGTATTCGCAACTATAAGGTCACCAGCTACCGCAAAATCCAAAATCCTCCTACCCCCTTCATTTAGGTCACCAAATCCAAATCCTCCATGTACCTTCTCATACCCTTGCCTCTGCACTCCCACATGACTATTGAAATCTCCTCCTATAAAAAGCTTCTCTCCACAAGGTATCTCTTGAACCACATCATCCATCTGTTCCCAAAATTGCTCTTTAGTGAGATCATCCAAGCCCACTTGGGGCGCGTAAGCACTAATAATATTCACTATGCTCTCTCCAATCACAAGCTTAACTAAAATAATCCGATCTCCTTTCCTCATGACTGTGACTACCGAGTTCTTAAGGTGCTTATCTACTATGATGCCTACCCCATTTCTATGCCTATCCTTACCCGTATAATAAAGCTTATACCCTGTGTCTTCTATCTCGCTAGCCTTCTCCCCTACCCACTTAGTCTCCTGAAGGCAAGCTATACTAATTCTCCTCTTAATCATGGTATCAACTAGCTCCCTAGACTTACCCGTTAAAGTCCCTATATTCCAAGTTGCTAAACGGATCCTATAATCCTGGGCTAGCTTCTTTACCCGCGCTCGTCCAGGCACGCGCGAGAACCCTTGCTCACTTCTCACCACACCCATCGGCGCCCCTTGCCCATTTTTCGAAGCACCCGAAGGCAGGCACAACGCGTCGCTTAAAGGGAACGCCCTAGCATGTCTCGTTGTATGATTAAGGTTCATGTCATAAGGTTCTAACGGGTTTTTTTTATGTGCTGGCTGTCAGCTACCTAACGCACAACCCTCCTCCTTTATCCGGGCTTGGGACCGGCTGAGATCCAAAGATAAGGCTTTAAGAACGTCTCAGGCGGAGTTAAATGATAAAATCGGATAAAATAAGAAATTTTATCAAAATCATTTCTCAAATGTTAAAAGCTAAGAATTGATTTCATCAAAATTAGATCTTGCTGAGAAATTGGTAAATAAATTGGGTGGAGATTTTATCATTTGGCACAACAATGTGATTTTATCATCCCTCCATAAAACTTAACTATATGGGAATTCTCATTTTATCTCATTTTATCATTTGAAAAACTCTACTAGAGTAGATATTGTGAGTGTATTACTATTATTAGTACATAGTAAAAAAAAAAGTGTCTAGTTATTAGGTGTTGGGTACTGGGTTTTCTTTCCTTTATATATATAATAATACTCACACACACAGAGGTAATATCGCTACATTCGAAACGGTACCTTGTATCTACCGGTACCGTACCATACCAGTAGGAAAATCGGTACTCTGACCGGTACGGAATTCAAAACCTTGGGATGGAGGCATCGGGGACGGTGGGAAATTGAGGGGTTGTTTTCTAAATAATTTTATGAGATAAAATCTAGTTTTTATGGAAGTGTGAAAAAATCATGTTCTCTTTCCAAATGATAAAATATAGTTTTGATAAACTTCACTCAATGTCTTTATTTGATAAAAGTAGTTTTGTTTTTATCATTTGAGGATTCTAGATTTTATCTCATAAAATCATTTGATATGAGTTGATTTTAGCAAATACTTTCCTTATTTGCCAAAATCCACCCATTGATTTCATGGGATTCTCATTTTAGCAAATGGGAAAAAGACCTAAAACTTAATCTTCACAAAACTTTATTTGCTTAAATATTTGCTGAATGTTTGGTGGCGGAATACTTAACACTTTTCCTATGCTAGAGCTAGATCTACGGGTGCACACCGGTCCAGTGGCCCGCCCAGTCCATCGGCCCAGTGATCCGCTCATAGGAAGGATGGGTTATACCATGAAGTCGTTATAGTCGTTATAGGAAGTCGTTATACTATATAGGATATCTATATAGTATTGCAAGATGGGTTTTCGTGAGGAGTAACATGAATATCTATATAGTATTGAAGGCCTGCAAATGCGACATGCGTCCATTTAGTTTGCCAATTTTTAGTTTTATTCCCATCCTCTAAATTCAGAAAAATATATTGATGAAAGTTACCATTATCTAATATATTGATTTGAATTCTTTATTTTTTTTATGAAAGCAATACATATATTTACAAAATCAATTAGGAATCATTTGAATTTTTTAACAGTTACAATATTATTCGGTTGAAGCAATCAAATTACATTTGCTGGAGAGAGAAATTATATTAGGTTGAAGCAATCAAATTTTACTAGAAATCAATAAATTTTCGCAATTTTCCCAAAAGAACCACTATTTGCTTATTCGGATATAAATTTGCCAGTTAAAAAATGGAATGTTGATCCCATAGTTTCCTCTTTACTTAATTTAATTTCTTCTAGGATGGTTGTATCCTTTTGAGTTTACACAGATTGGGAGAAATACCAATGACTTACCTTTTTCTTTTCTTTTCTTTGAACTAGTAGATGCCTCCATGCACGCACGGGGTCTCGTGTTCGTTCTCTTCTTCATTATCAATTTTGGCATACAAATAGTTACCATTGTTAGTCTTCACCAATTTAGGAGAATGCCATGCAATAATATCATTATCAGCAAATACGTGTCAAATCAGATAACAAGTTTAACTTTAGATAAAAAATAAAAAAAAAAGGAGAGAGAGATAGTAGCAAGTTTAATGTAATCCCTCCTATAATACGATAGAATAACATTGATGAATGATGGTCCAACAGGAAATCATTTATACAAGGCCAGTTATACAAGGCCAGAAAGGGTAGTGTTTCAATAAAAATCATAATGGGTGATAACCCTGTGCCGCAAATTAACTCGAGAGGTAGTTGTCCCTGTGATCTTGATCCTCAACCTCTTTATTTTCAATTTGAAGGGATTTGAATCAACCAAATGCCTACAGTCAAAGAAGAGAACAAAAGAGACAAAAACAATCAGAAAGTAATAGGGTGAGAGAGAGGGGAGGCCTGTCGTAAATCGTAGCCAGAGCTGTCAATCGTCGCCGCATTTGCTGAGCTTTATACGAGGTTAAGGTGCATGGTTCGAATCTAACGATTAAAAAAAGAGACATAAACAATCGTTAGAGTGAGTGATAGTGTAGGTGTGTGTGTGTGTGTGTGTGTGTGTGTGTGTGTGTGTGTGAGAGAGAGAGAGAGAGAGAGAGAGAGAGAGAGAGCTCTTGTTAATTGTAGCCGGAGCCGCCGACCATCGCTGGATTTCTGAGCTTTATACGATTCGAGGTTGAAATTTTTGGGTAGTTCGCATCTGATCAATTAGTAATCTAGGGCATTCTTTTGAGATGTAGATGTAATAGGAGTATATGAAATCCCTTCCAACTTTACATGCCTCAACATGCCTCATTGAAAGCACCGATGTAAATGGATGGATAACCAAGAGAGAGTTTTGAAGAGAGAGAGAAATTTTCAAAATGTTCTGTGTATTTGCAGATATGGAGAAAAAACAAAAAGAGACGTGCATGAGTTGCTATCTACATGTCCCATTTTGATCCATGTGTTTTTTCCACAAATTCTATTTTTTCCACACATGTATTTTTTTTTCCATACATGCATTTCCACAAATGTTGTTTTTTTCCACACATGCATTTAAGTTTCACGTTTTCTACGCCAAGTGGTACCAATTACTATTAATCAAAAAAGAGAAAATATGGCCGACATAAGGAATGCGCCCTTAAGGGCATTACTGTGAATATAGAGCTATCTAAGGACAAAATGGGCATCAAAAAGAAAGGCCGAAAGATGAGTGGGAGTTTTTCCTTTTATTATAGGTAGGATGGGAGTAGCCTACAAGTCCAATGATTTAATTTTATTTTTTTTAGGTACTTCGGAAAATACAAGTCTAATCATGTATCATTCCTCAAACATTTAAAAACCTTACTCGGGGAATTATAATTCCACGATTTAAGGATCTAACAAGGAAAGATAAAACTATAAATAAAACTTATTCAATATCGGAAATGAAGTTTTGTATTTTCTCAATCCATTCGCTCCTCCCCCAAGAAAATCCTTGAACTTTGACGGGCCGTTTGGATGGCGGATTTGCTTTTGAGTGGATTTCTAATGAGGGTGGATTTGATGGTGGATTTGTAATAGGGTGGGCACACCTCCTAAGAAGGGTGGATTTGTAATGAAGTGTTTGGATGGTTTTGTGAGACGGTTTTGTGAGAAGGGAGATTTAGAGGGCGGATAAGAGGACAAATTACTGAATTGCCCCCAATTTATTAATTTCATTATAATTAGAATACATACATAATAATTAAAGTAAATACACAATAAATACATAAATATATTTATACTGTATAAGATTTTTAAAAAATAATATTTTTGAAAAAAATAGATGAAAATTAATAATATATTTAGGAATTTTAATAAATACATAAAAATCATTATTTGGTGGTAAAATCATAAAACATTTTGACAATTATTTTTTTTAAAAATGTACAAAACAAGTATTATAAAGTACCAAATTTGTAGTAGTACAATTTTTTGGAATTTGGTGGAACAGAAAAAATAAATGCACTAATTTGCACCACCAACATACTTTTTATTTACTTATTTATTTCCCAAAGATTCACTTTTCACTCTACGAACAATTTTTTTTTTCTTTTTAATGTCCCTGGAGTTAGGGGTGCACATACACTAGTGCATTCCCAAGCCTGACCCATTTATAATCGGGCTTCATTTAATTTGCCCAAGCCCAACCCAAATGAAATTTTAATTTCCCAAACCCGTCCAAGAAGCCCATTTATCTTTCTAAGGCATAGTATTATAAACATAAATTAATCAATCATAACGATCATAATTATAATTCACAACCATAATAATATATTTAAAGTTCTAAGTTGTTACAAAAATATTAAAAACATACCTATAAATTAAAGTGCAATTAAAATATTCAAAAAGTTGGAACTCTCCGATATCCATCAATATTTATACATAGTATTTAAGTAAAAATATTATTTAAATTGGGCTGGGCTGGGCTGGGCCGGGCTTGGGCTTCAAAGAAGTTTCCCAAACCCAACCCATTTAGTAAACGGGCTTAAAATCTCAACCCAGCCCGGCCCTATGGGCTTGAATATTTATCCCAAGCCCTAAAAAAATCGGGTCGGGTTGGGCGGGCTGGGCGGGCTACCGGGCCGGTGCGCACCCCTACCTGGAGTTACATACTGACTCCTCTCAAATTCACTCTTCATCTTCATCTTCATCTTCTCTCTTTCTCTAACCCCTATCCGATTCCTTATCCGAAACCAAGGACCCCTGATCCACCGGGAAAATTTCAAAAAGACCCTTGAACTTTCTGACAATTAGCGATTTAGCACCTGGACTTTAGTCACTAACAAAAAGGCACCCGAACTATATATTCCGTCAACAAAAAAACCCCTACCGTCCAATTCTGTTACGTCTCTAACAGAGACATCCAACGGAGAGACTTAACGCCTCAATTTCACGTTAAGTTGGGGTCATGGGGGCCCACCCCAACCATTTTGGTGGGAAAACGTTGGTGCCCTAACATTATAACACGATCCCTCTCTCTCTCTCTCTCTCCCAAAAACCGAAAACACGATCCCTCTCTCTCTCTCTCTTTCTCTCTCTCTCTCTCCTCAAAAACCCTAATCTTGGGTTGTGCCCTAGTTTTTGATCAAATTGGAAGAAGAGATGGAGAGCAGCTGGTCGACTACAGCGATGGACCATGATATGGCGTGCCCTGTTTGTAGAGGAAGATGCATTCGAGGCACCTCATGGACTGATCGAAACCCAAGAAGAAGGTATGTGAAGTGTCCCAACATTGTGTGTGATGATTTCCTGTGGATTGATCCACCCATTTGTGCAAGAGCAAAACAAATTATACCAGGTTTGTTGAGGAGGATTAACAAGGCAGAAAGTGAAATTGAAGCCACCAAGGTGAATGAGAGGAAGCTGTGGGAAGGGGAGCTTGAAGCAAGGAAGGCAAGAGAGAGGAAACTTTGGGTTTGTCTGGCTATTTGTGTGGTTTGGATTGCCAAGTTGTTGTTTGATTAGGGTATGGTAATTGTAATGGTTTAATGGTTTGTTGGGTTTAGTGACCATACAGACATACAGTCAACTTTGATGCTCTCTTTGGTTTGGTTTTAGGTAATTTGATGCCACTTCCCATAGCTGCATTTGCTGTCTCATGAACCTACATTTAGTGACCATAATGTAGCACAATTTTAGCATATAATGTCAAACGTAAAACTAAATTGAATTTGAACTATGGTTACCACTCCTGAGTCTTGCAGGTTCAAACCTTAGTCTTGCAGCTCCTCTTGTTATGGCCTTGTACACCACATTTACTGCATGTCATTTTTGTTCCTTTCCTGCCCAACTTGCTTGGATCTGGTGGAACAATTGCTTCTTCTCCAGGTTCTCTTCTCCTGGCTTTTTTTGGTCTCCCAGCCCTCCTACACACATCTGGTGGGAGCATCACTTGGGTCAAGCTTGTAGTCCATAGTTCTTTGCCATTCAGAGGAGCCAACATATTGTCATAGGTTTTCAAATAAGTAGCTTTGCTATAGCACTGGTGGACATGGTCAAGTGGTTCTTGATCAAATAGGCTGTAGGTTGCAACTGCATGGATACATGGAATGCCATTCAAATCCCATCTCCTACACCCACAAATTTTGTGTTCCAAATCAACCCTGTACTGCCTACCTGGTCCACTAACCTCATACTTGTTATTGCCTGTATAAGTGGTCACCCATTCACCCACATGGCCTTTCATCTTCTCCACCAGCTTGTATATTTTGGGGCAAATGTCACCCATGCATTTCTCCATTGCCTCTCTTTTCTTAACTACCATTTCTGTAAGTATATGCCTAATCCTCTCAAGCATGGATATGATGGATTGATCTCTAGCAATTAGAATGGCTGAGTTAAAGCTCTCACACAAGTTATTCAACAAGATGTCACACTTGGGAAATGTGCTGAAATGGGATCTGCTCCAGTTAATGGGTGGCCTTTCACATAACCATTTGTATGCATTTAGGTCAGCTTTCTTCATCTCTTCCATGGCATTCCTGAAGGCAGGGATACTAGTTGCTCTTGTTGCTTTCCATAAGATGTCTTTCAATACTAACCCTTTGAAATTACCCTTGAAGTTGTTGTATAAATGCCTCACACAAAATCTGTGTGAAGCATTTGGGAAGAGTTCACTGACAGCATCAATTAGTCCCTTCTGTTTGTCACTCATAAAAGTCCATGCATGTGAGTTGACAATGTCAAGGTCTTCCCCAACCAACTGCAGGAACCACAACCAAGTTTTTTTTTTTCCTTCTCAACCACTGCATATGCAAATGGATATATGCAATTGTTTGCATCAATTCCAACAGCAGTGAGTAAAATGCCTCCATGGGGCCCTTTGAGATGGCACCCATCAATACCTATCACAAGCCTACAACCATCCAACAAACCCTTCTTCAGTGGTCCCCAACAAATATACAACCTCTTAAACTTCACCTGATTTTCAGAACCAACTACAAGCTTTGCTTTAATGACCACTCTTGTGCCAGGGTTACTGCTCATTACCTCTTCTGCATAGGCATATAACATCCCAAACTGTCCATTTGTTGTCCCCTCTATAAGGTCCAAAGCCCTCTTCTTGGCTCTAAAAACCCTGGGCATACTCACCTTGCAAGTCCACTCTTTCTCTATGGTTTGGGCTAGTGATTTAACAGGCCATGTAGGATTTGATCTAATCCTATCTGTGTACTTGTTGCAAATCCACCTAGTACTCACCCATGGCACATGGTAACTCCTAGTGCAAGTATGTGTGTCAACATATGTTTTCACTCTAAACACCTCATCTGCTGGCACATAAGCAGCATATATCACCCATGGACATGACCTTCTCTTTCGTCCCTTGCAAACTGCCCTAACTTTTGACCTGTCACTTTTTAAAAAATTTATTACTTTACCATTTTTGATCCCATGTTCTTTGACAGCATCCTTGAACAATGAATGAGTCTTAAATTCCATGCCCACAAGGAACTGTGGATTGTCCATGTCTGTTTGTTCATTAAAAAGTTTGTATTTCTTCCTCCTGACCCTCTTGGAAGACCCACCCTCTTCATCAGATGAGCTATAACCACTACTCAAGTAAGTGGACCCATTGTCAGAATCACCATCTATATTAGCCAATTTCTCAAGGGTCTCTTTAGAGCTTTGGTCAATTTCAGGCTTGTTTGATAAATTCATACCTTGTGACTGTACATTTCTTTCAGGGACTGTTTCAACTACATTGTCATCATCACTCAAGTTGTAATCACTGTTATGGAAGTCAACATCTGACTCATCTTTAGAGGAAGATGATTCAGGATCATAGTCATCACTGTCCTCATGATCAGGATCTTCATTAATCACAATAGGGGTAGGCCTTGATTTATTTTTAATGGTTTCACTTGCTTGGGTGCCTCCTACTACATTTGTTAGCTCAACATGTTTCATGTAAATCTGGACCACCCTCTTTTTGACATCAAAACCCAATCCAAAATCCATTACATCTTGGTCTTTTGCTATGAAAACAAATTCCCCTCTAACCTTTTGGTAGAACTTAGCAATACCATATCCCAACTCCTTACCCATGTGTGACAATTCAATCAGTGATAATTCATCAGAATGGTAGTAATCAAAACTACTAATGCTCCCCCCAATGTAGGTCTGGGTTATTATACCCCGAAATTGACCCCCATGATGCATTTTAATAGTGAAATACCTAGATGAAAAATCTGCATACATAACAGTGAAGGAAAAAAAAAATCCATTACTCGTGGTAATGGTCCATACATGGCAGATTAAACAATGCACTTAAACAAAGAACAAATTGTTTACACAATAAACAATGAATAACCAACAAAAGTGGTTGATTAAACTAATAACTAACAAAAGTGGTGAATCTTAAACAATCCCAAACAAAAGTGGTTGAGTGTACATACCATATCTCGGTGGTCCTCGATCAGCTGGTCTCAAAACCCACACCACCTTTGATCGCTGCTCACTGCTTCTCTTCAATCGTTATTTCTCCTGTGCTTGATGATCGTGATTAGGGTTTTTGAGGAGAGAGAGAGAGAGAGAGAGAGAGGGATCGTGTTTTTAGTTTTTGGGAGAGAGAGAGGGATCGTGTTATAATGTTAGGGCACCAACGTTTTCCCACCAAAATGGTTGGGGTGGGCCCCCATGACCCCAACTTAACGTGAAATTGAGGCGTTAAGTCTCTCCGTTGGATGTCTCTGTTAGAGACGTAACAGAATTGGACGGTAGAGGTTTTTTTGTTGATGGAATATATAGTTCGGGTGCCTTTTTGTTAGTGACTAAAGTCCAGGTGCTAAATCGCTAATTGTCAGAAAGTTCAGGGGTCTTTTTGAAATTTTCCCTGATCCACCACCACTATCAACGGCAAACCCACCACCGGCGTCTTTGTCTTCGTCGGCCACTTTTAGGTACGTCCATTTTCTGGTAACACCAAAAGGTATTTTGGCAAGAAGTATACGTGGATTTGGAGGGGTATTTTGGGCCTAAATCCCCCCGGATTTGGTAACGACAGGGTTGAGGGAGGGCTTGGCTAATCCACCCTGGGGTGGAGATAGATGCCTCACAGTAAAATAAGAGGGGGGAGGAAAATGCTTCCAAACACCGGATAAGGGGTGGGACCTGGAGATATACTCCACCCACTTTGCAAATCCACCGACATCCAAACAGGGTGTGAATGTCCATGAACGGCGCCATCCACAGGTACATGCATCCCTCACGTCATTTATGGTTTTTTTTTTCATCTATTAGTATTATGTTATTCTAAGACAGGTGATGTTTTAAAGTTTTCGTGATTTATGGATTCGTCTCGACGAGACGAATCCAAAAGTATAAAATTATGGTCAAAACTAATTATTTTTTTGAATACAGCAAAAAAAAAAAAAACAGTATATTGGTTAAATTTTGGCTTTATTAAAAAAAAATAGTTTCGACTATAGTTTTATACTTTTTGGATTTGTTTCGACCATAAACCATGAAAACTTGACGCAAAACTAACAAATGTAAAAAAAAAATTGAATAAAGACAAAGTGAAAAAACGAAAAAACCATTTTTTGCTCTTTTATCAAATCACCCCTAAGTTGGAGGATTTGATATCCAGGCCCTGCGAGGCCCTATAAACAGCGCAGTCTGAATTGGGGAGGCTTGCCCCTTTTGTCCAATTTGGACGCTTTTGCCATTCGATTGGAAATTCTGGTGTTGGTTTTCTTGTGGTTTTTGGACTTGGCTGTGGGGAAATTGTCTTTTTGGGCTGTTTTTTCGAATTTGCAAATTACTTTTCATGGGTTTTATGACCGTACGGGAATTTCCCTCTATGTCCTTTTTTGCATGCTATTTTGTTTGTTTGTGTAAGGGCGTGTTGGTCTTTTTGCATTCGACAGCTGTAACACTGTCCCCACCATCTCAGTTTGTGCAGGCGACTGTTTCTCCAAAAATGATACATACACAACCGGGTCCCCACAACCGGGCTCACAACCGGGTCACCCGGGTACAAAACGGCGTCGTTTTGTACCCCAATCCCACCCCCAAAAAAAACACGCTGAAAATTTCAAAATTTCGGGTCTTCTCCTTCCCCCTCCCATTCGATACAGTAAGGAAAACCCTTCCCCCCAAATTTCAATCGTTCACCCTTGAAAGAGAAAGAGATAGCGAAGGTTCCACACACCCACCGTTGCCGGAGAAAATCCACGCAACCACCGTTGCCGACCACACCGACGAGGACTACTCCATTTCTGGCGACCACTACCACCTCTGTACGTCGACGAGTTCGAACCTCTGCGGTTGAAGGTTGTACCTTTTTTTCCCTTTTACAGTACTTTGTGATTTCGATTTGCCTCTTTCATTAGTCTCGCAAAGCTGCTGCATATGCATGGCCATTTTAATCGAAAGCTAAGTGTGTGTATAGTTTGGTAATTCTGTACCATGAGAAAAAACAGAAATGCAGTTTGGTAATTCAGGATAGAGAGAAAGAAATCAACATTACTGTTTATTCATTTGTGTTCGATGCCTTTACAAGAAGAAGAAGAAAAACCTTTTATACTCTCCTAAATAGGACCTCTGATTGGTCCACTAGCACTCACCTGGATTGATGAGCTGGACCTCAACTTCCCACCACTACTCTACTAACTATTCCTCAACAGAAATACATCAAAATGTAAGACAAATGAAAGCACAAATGAAATGAATTTCTCATTTTCCTTTAACATCTTATTTTCTGGCATTTATCAGGACAAGAAAATACATTAAAGCACTTACCCAAAAAAAAATACATTAAAGCTGCCTTTGGTTCTTCCATCTAAAAATCTGTCCATGTTTGGATATATGTTGTCTTGCTTATAGTTGTGATATTTCTCCCTAGCATTGCCCATTACCAAAGTGGTTACATTCTGTTTTTGGAGGCACTTTTTTGCATCTTATAAACTGTATTTGGTATGTACCTAATTGGTTTCCTTTGTTTTTGAACCAATAGGTGATGTCGACGGATTCTGTTCATTTGGTAATGCCTCCAAATAAAGAGTGTGCAGAAGAACATGTATGGAATGTAGACCTTGAAGATGAAGAAGAGGTATGGAATGGTCCTTCAAACCAAGAGTGTGATGAGACTGATAATACTGAGAATGGAAAGGTAGCGATAGAAAATTGTGGGGACGGAGTTGAAGAACCGAAGGAGGGAATGGCATTCGACACACCGGAGGAGGCGTATATGTTTTACTTAAGATATGCTAGAGGAAAAGGGTTTGCTGTGGCAAAAAGAACTTCGAGAAAGGGAAAAGATGGAAAGTTGAAGGGTGTGGGCTTTGAATGTAGCCGTGCTGGAAAGGCAAGGGTAAGAACAAGCAATGCGGCCAAGCCACGGCCACAAACAAAAATTGATTGTCCAGCTCACAGTTACTGTTGTGATACACCCGGATGGAAAGTGGAGGTTAAATCGGGTTATTTTGGAGCACAATCATGAACAAAGTCCAGCAAAGGCGAGGTATTTTAAAAGCAATAGGGTATTGGATGAAAGTGTAAAAAGAAAGCTTGACGTGAATGATCAAGCCGGGATCAAACTGCACAAAACTTTTGACTCATTTCAGATTGAGGCTGGGGGACCTGATGAGCTTCCATATATTGAGAGAGATTGCCGAAATTATATGGACAAACTTCGACGGTTGCGACTTGTGGAAGGAGATGCTGAAGCAATGCATAGCTATTTCATGAGAATGAAAGCCGACAATTCTGAATTCTTTTTTGCTATGGATTTGAATGAAAAGGGTCGACTAAGAAATGTATTCTGGGCTGATGCAAGGAGTAGGGCAGCTTGCAAGGAGTTCGGTGATGTTGTGACCTTTGACACAACGTACTTGGCAAATAAGTATGACATGCCCTTTGCTCCATTTGTAGGTGTGAATCATCATGGTCACTCGATTTTATTAGGATGTGGGCTCATCTCTCATGAAGACACCGAATCATTTTCATGGTTATTTGAGACTTGGAAGACATGCATGTGGGGGTGTGCTCCGAAAGCAATTATTACCGACCAATGTATGGCCATGAAAAATGCCATAGAAAATGTGTTCCCTAACACGCGACATCGGTGGTGCATATGGCATATTATGAAAAAGCTGTCAGACAAGTTGGGTGGGTACAATGCTTATGACAAAATCAGTTGGTGTATGCGTAAGACAGTTTATAATTCATTGACAATAGATGACTTTGAAGTTGCTTGGAATGGGTTCATCAAAAAGTACGAGCTTCAAAGTAACACATGGTTAGAGGGGTTGTACCAAGAGAGGAAACGATGGGTTCCAGCTTATGTGAAAGACTGCTTTTGGGCGGGAATGTCATCCACACAGAGAAGCGAAAGTATGAATGCATATTTTGATGGTTACATTCATTCAAAGACAACCTTGAAACAATTTGTAGAGCAATATGAAAATGCATTGGCAAATAAGGTGGAACTTGAAAAACAAGAAGATGTGAAAAGTTGGAATAGTTACATACCGTTAATAACTAAATCGGAGTTGGAGAAGCAATTTCAAAGCGCTTACACAAATGACAAGGTTAGGGAGTTTCATAAAGAATTTGTCGGGAGACTTGAGTGTCGTTGTGACCTAAAGAAAGAAGGTGGATCCGAATATGAGGTAAGGGAATGGGTTACATTTGGAGAAGGAGAAGAGACACAGAGGATACAAGTGTCATTCAATGTCGATTTTAAAGTCGAAACTAATGAAGCACATTGTAATTGTCGATTGTTTGAGTTCAAAGGAATGGTTTGCAAACATCAACTGACAGTGTGGAATCAAAGGGGAATCGAGAAAGTGCCTGACAAGTATGTTTTGAGAAGGTGGTGCAAAAATGTGAAGAGAGCCCACACTAAAATTCGAATAAGTTACGATAAGTACTCAACGTCAATTGAAGCGCGTCGGCATGACAACATGTGCAATTCCTTTAAGGAGGTTGCCGATTTAGCAGAAGATTCTCAAGAGAAGTATGAAATGGTGATGGCACGGATAAGCGAGCTAAAACGAGAGTTGATAGAAGCTTCGGCTGTTTGTGAAAGTAATGTGGTTTGTGAGAATAATGTGGTTTCACTTGGAGATGGACTTCCACCGCCCAAACAAAGCGCGAACATACTTGACCCGGAAGTTCTTCGACGAAAAGGGAGGCCGTCGTGCAAAAGAAAGCAAGGTGTAGTAGAAAAAATTGTTAAGAAGAAAAAAGAAATAATAAAGAAGACAGTGTCCAAGGAAAAAGTCAAGGTATAAGTTCTTTATGATTGGTTGCTTATCTAGTTAATATGGAGATATACATATTCAATGAAATGCATAGTAATTATATTTTTTTGTAATTTCAGGAGGTTGAGGAGAATGGAAATGGCCAAGGGTTCGGGACACAAGAAAGTGTTGTAAATGTAAGAAATTTTATTTTTAATTGCACGATTTCATATAAAAAAGTTATTGACTATCTCTTTTTTATTGATGGGCAGGTTCACCCAAGCTACATGGGACAATCAATGTGGCCAAATATGCAACCAAATATGGCACAAGGCGGAAGTATCTTTCCATTTTCTCAAACTTTTGGTCCAACCGGAACAAGCATGCCCCAGTTTGTGCCTTCTTTTCCAAGCGCTCAAAGTAATATGGCAAGCCTTTTCAATGGTCGAGTTTGGAGAGCTCCATCAACTGTTGCCGGCAGTGAAGTTTGGGGAGGCGGACAATCAAGCATTTTGGAAGATCAAAGTCAGTACTGGGGAGGACCGCGACCAAGTTTGATGCAAAATCAAGGCCAGGGACGTGGAGGACAACAAAGTTTTTTGGAAATGATGAATGAAACGGGCAATGATTAAGAGTAGTTTTATATTTTTGGGTGGATCGTATTGTGTGTCTTGTGTCGTCTCATGTGTCCGTATCGTGTCCTGTGTCTGTTTATATTAATTTGTTAAGGAGTCTATGGATTTGACATGATTTGGATTATGGCATATTGATCTATAATGGAATCTACGGATTTGTTATGGTTATGATTATGGCATCCTGAATAAGAACAAACATGTTGCTTTGATAGCCATCTATCTCTCATATCCAAAAATTAGATGACCAATTTTAATCATAACATTAACATTAGCTTGAAACATGAAAGGCACTGGTCCCCTTTATTTCTTTGTTTTGCTTGGTTGGATGCCACTTCATTATGCTTCTTTCATTGTTCAATTTCTGAAAAAAATTTGGCAGAGTTTCCTTGCATTATGGCCTAGCCCGACGCCTCGCGTCTCAAATTAACAACATCGACAATCCAACAACAACAAAAACAACATTGTATATGAGTCCAAAAACTTCATCCTATATTGCCATTGACAATCCAATACATTACATTCGCAAAACTAAAAAACCTTGTTTTACAATGATACTACAACGTGATATTTCAAACTAGTAACTAGTAAACAAATTAAAACTTCAAATTGTGTCTCCAGCCGGGGACTTTCTTCCTCTACAACTTTGTTACAAGTAAAATGAAAAAAAATAAATCCCTTGACACTTGGAGTTTCCCTTGACACTTGGAGTTTCCATCTTGAGAGTTTTCATTGATGGCCTCTTTAAGAGCGTTGTCATATTCTGCATCTGCCTCGGCTTCTTCAGTACCAGCTGCCTCAGTTATCTCGTGAACGTGCACACACTCGTGCTGCATTGGCTTCTTAAAGCTGCAGTTCTCATGGCTCACCAAACGTTCAGAGGGCCGACCTGCCTTCTTCAACACTTGAATTGTGGCCGTCTGTGGATCAATAAGAGCGTTATCAGACAACATAATGGCAGGGCAGGCAACAAGAAAACTAGAGTCAGCCTTCTAATGGGGAAAGGACATAAATGAAAGGTAAGGTACTGTAAAGGTTTACGATGGCTGCTATTAGTAACTTGGCTGTAGTCGTTACCTTCCCATTTATGTTTTGATTTCTTGTGTCCTCAGTGTTGCAACTAGCAAATGCTAGACCCCAAGACACCAGAATAGGACAGGGTCAAGAAACTAAAGACTAAATAGGATAGAGGTCGTTCTTTCTCATCACACTGTTACTCAGAATGAGAGGACTGAATTTTGCATTGAAAAAAAATCAGAAACTCGCGTACCACAGATAATATACTAGCCTACAAAAATGTGTCACGTAATACAACCTCCGTGGTGGTTGAAGTCGACAAATTCATGATGGCAGGGAATGGAGAGGCCAAAACAAACCTTATCCTCTTTAATTGCTCTTAGGAATTGAAATGCAAGGTTTAAGCTAAGAAGGGAACCATTCTCAAGACAAAATATACTAAGATAAAGGTGAACTAAGGAAAAATACAGACCAGTTGAAGTTTTGATTTTTCCTGTGCTTGAACTGCTCTAAGAAGATGAGCTAGATCATCTCGGAAGCAATCACGGTTCAGAAATAGCGACTCCAATTCAAGGACTTGAACCAAAGTCCAGCCCTACAAAACAAGGAGAAGCACACATTTCAGGTAGTTGGAGTGTCGGGCATTTATCAAACAAGCATGTCTACTATTTGAGTTCACCAATTTTCCACAGAATTCCCTATAATACATGTCTCTGATGAAAGCTAAAGGAAGCCTAAAGGGGTAAATTGATATTTGCTACATCATGAATTGGCCCAGATTTCTAATCCATGTAAGACCACCGAATCAACTTGGGAACTATTTCAATTGCCTTAGGAGAAATAAGATTGTCAGCACCAAAATCAAATTAAGAAATTAGGGCTTTTACAGGAACCTAATTTTTTTTACAGAAACAAACTTATTGTGCACGGCTTGGAGAGAGAGAGAGAGAGAGAGAGAGAGAGATATACCTTGGTGGTAGCCAGTAGATATGGGGACGAGGTCGTACTGATGATTCGCGCGGAGTAGCGTGAGAGAGAGAGAGAGAGAGAGAGAGAGAGACCTTCGAAGCTGTTTCGTTGTCGCCGGAGGTGGAGGGAGTGCGGCCGACGGCGGCGGCAGCGGTGGTGGTGGGATCGTGGTTGCCGATTGTCGCCCCTCTTTCACGATCGTGGTCGCCAGGGGAGAAGAAGGGAGAAGGAGATCCAGAAATTTTCAGCGTGTTTTTTTTGGGGGTGGGATTGGGGTACAAAACGACGCCGTTTTGTACCCGGGTGACCCGGTTGTGAGCCCGGTTGTGGAGACCCGGTTGTGTATGTATCATTTTTGCTGTTTCTCCCTCTCTCTTCCTTTGTGCCTTCTTCTTCTTCCAGAGTCTCTTCTCTCTCTTCTCAACTTCTTCCTTCTATCTCTTCAATGTGGAGCGTACACCGCTACTACCTCTCTCTCTTCAGGCTTAGAGTTTTGTGCTCTTCGCGGTGCAGTATAGACCCAGGCGCAGGAGGGCACGGCCATGGGATCAAGATCTGGGTTTTGGTCGATTTTCCGGGGAGTTTGAATTCGACAACGATTGAGTTCGACAGCGAGGTTTGGACGAGTCGTACGCGGCTTCTTTCTCTCCCTCTGTACTCCTCTGCATAGCCTCCATTCCAGCGATCTGCTGCTCCTCATCTTCTCCACTAGATATTGAAGACTGATTCCGCCGGAGATCGAACCAGGTGAGTTCGTCGTTCTCTCCTCCAGTCTCGATTTCTAGGTTTTCATTTTTCAGACACCTAAACTACGGTTTATTTTCTTGAACCGAACTCTATCTCGACCACAGCTTTTGATACCCTAAAGTATGTCTCGTTGGGGTGCTATTATCCTGAAGAAACTGGGTTCAAGCTCATCAACTCGAATCAAAAGCTTTGAAGTATTGGCAGGTAGTTGAAAGGGTTTATGAATTCCGCTGTTTGTTTGCTTTATGCAAGGGTTTCTTCAACATGCAACCGACCATATGATTTTACATTGAATCAAATCTGTCTCGTTTTGTAGCTTGGAAAAAAGCATAAGGGAAGCTCATAATGTTGGTCACCAACTGTTTGGAAAAATGCCCCACAAATAAACGCAATTGGTATGGGTTTGGAATTGAATCTCTATTTATTGATTTTGGGCGGCCAAAAAGAAACCCTTTTCCTTTCATTGCATCCAAGTGATTTTATCCTACTATAAGTTAAAAACTGAAGGCAAACACCACATCATACAGCCAACAAATGGCCAAAACTAATTTTGGTCTAGAACCAAAAATAAACAAGAGGGGTGCCTAATATGAAAACAAATCGGCTGTGCCCCTTTTGTCCAATTTGGACGCATTTGGCCTTCGGTTGCAAATTGCCCTGTTGGTTTTGTTGTGGTTTTCGGAATTGGGTGTGGGTGATACGGTCATTTTGGGGTGTTTTGGCAAATTTACAGATTACTTTTGATGGGTTTTGCGACCGTACGAAAATTTCCCTCTGTGTCCTTTTTTGCATGCTATTTTGTTTGTTTGTTTGTATAATTTTCATTGAGGACAAAAATGAAGCAATGGCAAAACCTGCTAGCATGTATGTTATGTTATACATGTATTATATTCAATGTGTATTTTCTCATTTTCCTTTTAGTTTCAGTAGCCAAGTGTCATGCGGTAGCCAAGTGTCATGCCCTGTGGTTCTTCAAGAAGTGTTCCCATTTGACATGGATGAAATAATTGAGTGTGTGTAGATCACGGTATCCACAATAGTGTCCTACTTTAGATTCTCTGTGTCCTCTTTTTTGGATGGGAAGGAGAGGTTAGGGGAAGGTTTAGTTTAGACCACCTTACACTATTAAATTAAGCCTTCAGCGATCATCTTTCTTGGTCATTTTTTGCTCTCATTTTTTTTTTCCTCTACTCAATAAAGACTCATGCTTGAAGCCCATGTTAAGTACTTAAAATTGGTAAAAACTGCTATCAAACTCTCCATGTGTAAGGGGAAAAAATTCCTTGCCATAGTTGAAAAAGTAATACAATATATAGGGCCAAAGAGAAGTTTTCGAATGTTAGAAGTCACGTAAAGAGGCTTAAGATGGGGCAATTATGACTTCCAGGAAAAATTTTTTTTTTTTTTTTTTTTTGATCAATGACTTCCAAAAAAATAAAACAAGCAGAATATTTGGACAACTACAAGAGCCTGAAGAATAAGGGGGCAAGTCAAGAAACATATAGCATGCTGGATCAATAGCTGAGGGAGGACCATGAATGGAGATTGCACTTGTATATAGTCTCGCTCTGGAGCCTTGTCCATAATTTGGAAGCTGATCAAACTGATAAAGGAGGTTCGTTCAGTCCTTCTGCCGTGTTTTAAATTTAGTATGACCATGCTGCCCATTAATCGCCCTTTTTGTTTCTTAGAAGAGTCAAATATTTTAGAATTGAGCCATTCATAAGGTCTTATGGGGTACCTGAGTCAATGAGAGCTCCTAGATTTAACCACAGGTGCTTGTTCAGTTCATTTCTGGAGACACCAGTCAGAACATTGCAATGATACTAAAGAAAGAGAAAGTCTATCCTAATGCATTGCATAGGTCAAATTACTATTTAAGTCAAACCATTCCACGACCTTCAAATTTTTGTCGATAAGTGTTCAATATTTTGTGATAATTGAGAATTCATAGGGATGAGGTTTTAATATCGTATGTTTGATCCTAACAAATATAATCCAATACCCCAGAAGCACGGGAAAGGCACCACAAATAGTCTACGATAGGTCCATTGGAGCGATTAAAGAAGGGATTCTGATGCAAGGAAAAGCTTCGAACTTTACTCTGAGGTCTCTCTCTCTTTCTCTCTGTGTCTCAGTATGTGAAAAGGAAATTTTATGCGATTTAAGGAGAGACTCTGATGCACTGGCCTTAACATACTCGAAGGTATTTGGTCTTCCAATTTCTTTTGTCAGAGTTTTGATAAGATTTGCTCTATTCTGTTTGAAAATGTTTATTCAGAACTTTACATTTTTATTATTATTATTATTTTGTGCTGGTAAACTGTATGAAATAGATGTAAGGCTCTGCAACTGTACGTGGAGACAATAGGTAGATTAGGGTCTCTCTCTATCAATCAGGCAAGCAAGGAAATTAGGTAGCACAACCAAACTCAATAACCTTTTTGGTTAAAACAAAAAACTTGTTATACCTTTATCATGAGATTCTATCCTATTATATTATCTTCCAAGATCTTAGAAATTATGTTACTTTCTCAATATTTGCTGTTAGTTGAAATTTGTCCACAGTAGACAAGTTTGGATAAATAGAAAACAACATCTGTGACCAGTGATTTTCTTTGTGAATTGATTATAGAATGATCAAATGTTCATGCATAGGAATTTGCTTTGTATTTTCAGTTGAATACCTCAGTTTGTATATTGTTGTTCATGGACTAGTTGCAAACAAGCCAATGGAAGAACCACCACTACTAACTTCGGCACCAGACACACCAGCCAAAAAGGTCCAAACAGAAAAATACGGAACAACTTCATCCACTCAAAAGCTGAGGTTAGCAAATGCAGAAGAAATCTTGGTCATGCAGGAAAAAGCTCGGACCATGACAACGCCAACAGAAGAAAAAATGAGTGAAACTTTTTTAATACAAGCAGATTTCTGTACAGAATTGTACAATGTTGTGGCAGCGTTCTTTTGGGTTTGTAATTGCTACCATTGTCCAATGAACATGTTTTCGCTCTGTAATCACTATAACCATCCCTCCCTTAATGTAAAGTATTAGTAATAACTGAAAATTGCAACCAACGAGTTAAACCAACCATGCATGGCACGTATGTAACTCAAAAAAGAAAATGTTCTAGGATTTATGCGCGGTTGATGGGGACTACAAATTGCGTATCCGATTTTTATTTGTTTCTTCACTTTCTGGGTCATGTGACTATGGTGTGCCTGGCTGTTGTGCGAAAACAGGAAATCTGCTAGTCACCTTTAATTTCGGTCATATTAGTTGTCAAACCAAGTTGTTGACGATATCCGTGTACTCTTGACTTTGGTCTATATTTTTTGATTATAGACTTATGGAATGCAAATATGGAAAAGACGAAGGGGAGAAAAAAGAGTAGAAGGTAAAATTATAATTATATGCATTTTCGATTATAGTGTTTTTTCGTCTATATGTTTCCTACTGTATCAGACGACGGGAGGGAAAAAATATATATATATTTGATATATGGGAGTTCCGGCGACACCATAAAAAAACACACAAAAAATTTGCATATGTGGAGTATATTGTTTGGTGGTTTGCTATTTGGGAGTTCTAACTTCATGTTATAGAGTTTTGATTTCAAAGTTCCTATGAAATGGATTTGAAGCTAAAAATGATCTGATGCTTAAATATTGTATGAAATGGATTTCAAAAATCGTATTAAATGGTATTGTATTAAATGGTGAAATCCCCAAACCAATTTTCTATTCTAGATGGAAAATAAAAGTGCGTGTTTATTCCCCAGCTTATAGAATTGTTTTTACACTTAATGAAATTTGGTAATATTCGGAGAATATGATGCAAAAGAATCATTGTGCTCAGGTAATGATCATTGGGCATGAAAATTCTCGAAATCTATTTACGAAACTAAGTCTGCATTGTTTTATAAATGGGATGGCAAAAACTTAATGAACTTTCAACCATTAACGGGCAAGCACGGGAAAACAATACGTGCAAAGCACATGTCACTGCACCGCAAACCATAGAAGCAGGGACAAAACCAGAATTTTTCGCATAGTGGGAGCGGGCTATATATGTGAAGGAGGGGCGGGGTTATATAATTTGATGATATATATACTTTTTCAATGTAATAGTGTTTTTTTTTCCAATTGTGGCAAGGGCAACAACCTCTACTAGCTATTCCAAGCTCCATCCTTGCATAGAAAAAGACCAAATGAAAAAAATAAAGTAACAAATATAATATACAATGTACTTAAGCTACTTTTCACCGTTCTATAAATAAAATATTCTTCATCCAATTTGGATATTAACGGGCGGCCAACACGTGCAACGCACGTGTCGCAGAACCTAGTTACAAGAATGTCATTAAGGAAACGGGATTTACAAGAATATGAGAAAATGGGATTTACAAGAATGTGAGAAAATGGGATGGTATTAATATTATTTTGACAAGTTATTTTATGTATTACATGCACACTTTACGTGTGTGTAGACTAAAGTTTCTGAGATTGTCCATGAGATTATACACCGTCAAGATTTTTTAATATTTTGATACAATTTGCTGATATTTTCATTTTGCCTATCTTTATTTTAAATCAAAAGGTGTACTTGATACAAACTCTCCAGCCATGGCAGTATTAGACTAGAAATCGTTCTATATGCACAGATGAGTACACCGATGGTGTACCGACCGGCTCCGGGGACCCCCTCATGGGTTCCACACGGTCGATCCGAGCCGTACTTTCATCTCAGAATTGAATTCCGAGGGGCCTTTACGGAAATCAGCTCAATCGGACGTTCCTAAGTACTCGATCCAAAATCACCCAATTTCGTCCAAAAAATCCGCGTGGGGCCCTCGAAATTCGATTCTGAGATGAATGGACGGCTCTGATCAACTGTGTAGGAACCAAAAGGGGGTCCCCAGTGCTGGTCGGTACATGATCTATACCAGGGGGTCGATACCCCTTGGTTTTTTCATTAGACGATCGGTACATGATCGTTCACTTCAACAAATTAATGGTATGAATTTTAAATACTCTCTAAGTGGTCAAAGAGTAAAGGTCAATTTAGACCGTTAAAAATAATTTTGGACGGTTAAAATGAATTGTCATTGCAACGTACAACAATTTTCGAGACGAGGCAAAATGAAGGGCGAGTGAAATTGTCAAATCTAGGCCATGTTCTCTCTCAGCGTCACAGACAATGAGACCTTCTTTTGTTATTTTGAGTCCAAGTAAAAGTAAAGCATCGCTTTGAATCCTCCTCCCGGGATCTGTTTCTCTGTAATCTCTTATCCACCTATCCTTTGAAAGGTGTTCCACTAAGGTGGTTTTTTGAAAAAACTAGTATTTCATGGGTTTTTATGTGAATGTATTATAAGAGAATGGTCTGTCTCGATTTTTAAAAAAACAGTTTTTTTTGTTAGTGGAACACTCCTGAATCCTCCTCCAAAATAGAATCAAAGCCATTCTAATGATCGAAGAAAGAGAGTGACTGTGCAGATGGCAAATGTCTTACCATCATCGTTGTATGCTCCTCCACCATCACTGGAGAAATTCGCCTGTATCTTTGTACAAGACGGTCTCGCTCGGCGGTTGGAGTGGTACGCGTTCGATGTGTCCGACGACCCAAAGCTCAATCAAACTCTTCCTCCTCTTTCTGTTTCAATCATCAGGTATGTAAACCACCACCTTACTTATCCTTCTCTTCACGAAGACGATGAGTCTGGATCGAAGGTGTATCTCAAACCCATAGCGACTGCATCAAATGACCATAAATGGTGTTATATGTGGGCTATTTTGGATGATTACTTATACCGTATTTTCGGCGGCAACGTTTGGACGCGGCAGTTTGGGGCCAATTTGGTGGAACGTATTTGTATAAAAGACATCAGTCCCGATTCGGCTTCCAAATGGGAGCCCATTGATTCGATGCTTATTTTAGTAGGTGAAGCGCACGTCCTTGTTCTGAGCGGCAAGCTTTACTGCCTTGGTGGTGTTTACGAATACAGACCCGGACCGTGGGCCATGTGTGGCTTATGTTCCCGACAAAGCCGAATGGCAGTCGCTACCAGCCCCTCCAAATCGTCCCAAATCGGTTACGACTATATTCTCAGCTTCTATGGAGAAGAGCACATTGGTCGAGGGGCCATGTATTGTCGTTGGTTCGCCTGATGATGGAGTCCTCCAAATCTACAACCCCGATGCCCAGCATTGGGTTACCCATAACTTTGATATCAAGGGCAGCAGTCTTGGCCTAAATGATTTAGTGGGAGATGGTGGACACCCTCTTGCTGTTGATAACAAGTTGTACTGGTATTCAGTTCCGAGCATGGGAATATGTGCATATGATTTGTCGACCAAAGTGTGGTCCCTGGCCCATTTGCCTATCCATTATGAGGAACATTATTTCAGCGACGAGGCTCAACTTCCGCCCAGGTTGGCTCACTTAGGTAGTGACAAGTTCTGTTTATTTTGGGTTTCAGTCTTGGAAGCACACCATGACGATTTTAAGTTGCCCGAACCGGAAGACTATATTACTCGCCTCCATTGCCTGAGGTTTCAAGTGACTGCATTTGCTGGCAACCTTCGCCCAAATAGCGGAAGAACACCCTTGGGCGTCTCCATCATGTCGTGCCAATCTCACTTGGTTTCCGGAGTCAAGGATTTCCCTGGTGGCCTTGCGCTGTAAGCCTCCTCATTCTCAATCCTATATTGCCATCACTGTGTCTTTCATTTTCATTTTTCTTTGGGTACACCGCCTGATGTTTTTCATCCATTTTGTGGTATTGTGTCCCCATGACTCTAATTTGTTCCTGGTAGGATTGACCCTTTCGGTCGAGGAAATCGCAGTATAATGACACTAAAATAGATGATAGATAAGTCAACACTACTCCCAATAGATCCGTCACCTTGTACGAGAGAGTAGAGACCTATGAGTTGTGGGTGGGCCGAGGGTCGGTTTTCATTCTTAAAGCATCACTTTGTGCATTACACAAGGGCTCTTCTTCCACCCATATGTACATTTATGCTTGGGATTTTATGGTCGTATTGCTAACAGGTGTCCACAATTGTAGGGATGGTCATTTGGGATCCAACTCCTCCGACTTCAGATGTCTGATCTCGGTATGTTTGGATTTTCCCTTATTTCGCTCTTTTCCTTTCAATTTCATTTTTGATGCGTCATGGACTTTACACAATATGTAAAGTGGATAGGATAGCTTTGGGTAGAAACGCACAAGGGAGGGGTCTTAAAATTGACATTAGATGCAGTAGTACGCAAGGATTTGAGTATACTAGGTTTAAGCGATGCAGCAGCACTTGATAGAGCTCAATGGAGAAAAAAGATTCATGTAGCCGACCCCAATTGATTGGGACATAAGACTCGGTTTGGTTTGGTTATGGACTTTACACAACATCTCAATTGACAATGGAAAAGGAAAATATCTGAATGTTCTTAATCTTGACGTTTTACACAAGTAGTATCTATTCGACCGAGGCTCTTAACTACTTGATCATTTCCAAGGATGGCTTGTTTTACGCTGCCACCAAGCTCTAATAAGGTATGCTGGTAGCGATGTTTGCGATTGGGTGGCAAATTTTCTCAAAGTATCAGTGATTTAAATCGCGGCCTAAAATTAGGAGTGCAACAAATTTGATGCCTCGGGACCAAACCATCCCACAATAAATGTAACCAAGAGAACCTCATTATAATTTGAAGGCCAAACAAAAGAGGTCTTCTATAACAACCAAGTAGAAGACATGCAAAATCCGATGGTTGGTGTTTTGGGGGCTTTGTGGTGCTTGTAATTGATTTGCCTATCTCCTTAAAGGGGGACTCATGTTGTGGTCTAGGTGACCAATTTATTTGGAGTACAGCAGCAATGATGTTTGCCTTCTGGTTTTAAATGCAATATATATTATTAACTTAGTGGTTTCCCTAAACTTTTAGCTGATTTTCTGGATACAAACTTTAGACTCTATCTTGATTTGCACTTACATAAAGCTCTAAACACTATCATTGTTAAAATGACACATCGTGAAGGTATATATAGGTTGGTTGGCCTCGTCTGCAGTTGGAATACGTTCAACATGTTGGGGAAACTCTTTGTCTTTGTCTCTGTCCATTTTATTCGAATAACCTAAATGTAGGATTGTTTGCTTTGAATCCTTTGATCATGGGATTGTTGTAGCTTGAGTAAGGAATCATTTTCCTAAAATGTAGGATTGTTGTAGCTTGAGTAAGGAATCATTTTCCTAAAATGTAGGATTGTTGTTAGATGATTGATGGATAGCCTATGTTAATTCATAGGAATCCACGTTGGATACTCTGACAGTTGGGTGAGCCGTAAGGGTAGAAGATATCATCTAGGAAGTATGCTCAACAATTCGAGGTCACTGTAGGATTATGCATTGAATCATCATGTGATGTTGGAGTGTCATATCATTAGTGGAATGTTACAGGCCCTAATTCTGAGTTAGATTTAGGGTGGTGGTGGAGCGTCATTGCGATGGATGTATGGTGACAAAAAGTCCATTTTGTGGGTGCGTTTATGTATGTGGGGTTGGGTGGTTGTGTCAATGCGAAGGGTTGGTTGGTTCTGCAGGGTCTAATATATGTGGTGTTGGGTGGAGTGGAGTGGTGTGAGTTGGTTCTGCTGCTTTTTCATGAATCTAGTCCTGAGGTTTATTGTGTGGATGCTACTGATATGCTACTACTGCAATCGGAAATGCTGCAAACCTGCTGTTTTTTAATTTAGTTCTAACATGTTACTTGCTAATGTAAAGTTGGTTGATCAGTTGGATGATTTAGTTCTAGGCTTTTGTTTTGGATATGCGTGTTTCCCTTTTGTTCATTGTTGTTGTAAATGTCCTTGTTGAGTTGGCTTCTCGCGAGCTCCCTCTTCTCTTGGGATGCTTTTTAATTATTATGAATCACATGGGATGCTTATTTTACTATTTATGAATCAAACCTGAACATTAAGATATAGCTTCCTTTTTAAACTTGTTTTTTATAAATATCTATGTTTATTTTAATGTAATGCTTGTTTTAGTGCATTCTAATGTGATGTTTTATTTCCTCTTATAAAGAGGATGACGAAAGGCGGTAACGTTTTTATCGAGCCGGGGAGCATGGCACAAAAAGTGAATGAATAGCAGAATAGAAACAAGAAAAAAAAAAAAAATATATATATATATATATATATATATATATATATATATATATATATATATATATATATATATATATATATTACTGCACTATGGAAGGTTGTAGTTAACCTTATATTACTGTTTTATATTATATGATGGAGTGCAGGATACTTTTGAAAATTTTGAGGCGCCTGGGTCGACTGTCACCATGCAAGAGGAGATGGCTGTGAAAGTTCCTGGTATGAAGCGGAATCTAGAGGAATATGGTGGTGGTTCGGAGCCATCGTCATCTAAACGTTATAGTAGTGCTCCGTCACATGAAGAGGTGCGAGTTCTAAAGAATCAAGTTGAGACCTTGAAGGATTTGTGCCAAAGGCAAGAAGAGAAGTTATCTGCATATGCTGAACAGTTGGAAAACAAATCCCAATTGATAGATGATCAAGCCAAGAAGATTGAGCAGCTCGAGGCCTTTATTTGCGCTCATAAGCAGGGAGGTCGCGTCCGGGAAAGCTCTTCTGGGTAAGTAACTTTTGTTTCGTTAGCTCCCAATCTGATGTACGTATACAGTTCTTGTAATTTGTTCAAAACACGGTTGTTAAGACGTTCCCAAATTGTAACTTAGATGAAGGAATTTGACATTGTTTGCTAGAATTTATGTTTGATGCTGCAATTGGGGATTTTGTAGCTGAAAACTATTATTTAGGATTGCATGAAATTTGTACGAGGCAGTCAGTTAATTAAGTGCAGCAAACGATTTTTTTTTATATGGTCCATTTGAGGTGCTGATTTTTATTTACGAGTGTATTTTGAACTCTGGGAGACTAAATATTCAAACTTCTTTTATAGCCATAAAGTGTTGGAAAAAATATAGTGGCAATCACAGATCCAAAGAACAAATTCTCTTTATAACATTATACATGAACAAAAT